>KZ651889.1:82897-93433 GCA_001010745.2 Gerris buenoi
CCGATGAAATTCTATTAATTAGTTTAAAAGTTATAAGTGAATATAATTATTTATTAGTGCGATAATTTTGATAACGTCAAAGTTTGTTTACATCTATCAAAATACCGCCAAACTTCAAATAATTAAATAAAATATAGGTATTAAAAATAAGTTTTTTTTAAAGAATGATAATAAATCAGTTAGTTTAGAACGGTCACCCATCCAAGTACTGACCACGTCCAATGCTGCTCCCTCCTGCTGCGAAGCAGGCCACTTTAGTGGCCTCTGAAGTGAGGAAAAGTTCCGAGGTACCACGTACCCGATTTTTTTTTTTTAATCTTTCAAAATTGTTTTGATTTTTTACACAAATTAAAGTATCAATTTTGCTAAAGTTAAGGAGCGCAGACGGTTCAAATTAATCTGGGGCTATCTGCGGGCTACTTTCCATAAACTATAAAAGTTTCATTCAAATCTGATTAGTACTTTTGAAGCTATAAGTGTAAATAAATGTATGTTTGTGCGCGTGTGGAAGAGAAACAAATAGGCGCCGAAGGTTGAAACGTATATGGGACCAACAACGGGCTAATTATGACGTACTACCCAAATTTCATTAAAATTGGACGTGTAGTTTTTAAGATATGGTGGTTCGCAAAAATAGAAATACAGACCGACAGACAGACACGGAACCAAAAATGATCCCTGATGTCTGAAACGGATTTCTGTATTGGAATTTTTGAAATCGGACACCTAAAAATGTTTCGTTCTTCAGAACGATCACATAGCTTCCGATACCTTCGGTAAGCTTGGAAGCAAAATGTTCCCTGATGTCTGAAACGGATTTTTGTCTTCAAGAACCAACGTTATTAAATATTTACTGGAACAGTGCCACGCCGCGCCGTTCCAACTTTTTTATTATTTTTATCGAGGTATTTTTATTTCTTAAACTGATCTTTTCTATGTGTACTAGAGCTATGTGCCACACTAATTGTCAGAGAATTTTTCACATGAATTAAAGTCTCAATTTTGCAAAATTTAAAGAGTGCAGACGGTTGAAATTAATCTGGGGCTAACCATCAAAATTTCATAAATATCAGTTGAGTACTTTTGAAGATATAAGTGTAAATGAATGTATGTTCGTGCGCATGTGCAAGAGGAACTAATGGGCGCTGAAGGTTGAAACTTATATGGGACCAATAATGGGCTAATTCTGACCTACCATCCAATTTTCAATAAAGCAGATATGTTGGTTCGCAAAAATTGAGCGACAGACGCGGAAAGAAAAATGTTCCCTGATGTCGGAAACAGATTTCTGTCTTGGGACTTTTTAAATCGGAGACCTAAAGTTTTTCGTTCTTCAGAATGATCACTTAGCTTCCGTTACCTTCGGTTAGCAATATCAATTTGCTTTAACAAAGATATAATAGGAGACTAATTTTTATTAAAGGAACAAGTAATAAAATTAAAATAATCTAGGTCAAAATAGTCATCGAAATTTATAATAAAAATAACTTCTCTTGACGGGGAATCGAACCCAGCCTCCTTCTGTCCGTGTTTAAAGCTATTTTCTCTGGAACTAGATTTGTCTCGGGAAAACGGCGTATATTGTTTGATTCGTATTTAAATGGACTAAATTTGAGAATTATTTTATAAAAATCGTCGGAATCTTTTTTTTCTTCTCCAATTTTGCGCCCCTCTCAAGCCTGCGCCCGCCCGCGGCCGCAGGCGCTGCGGCCCGATAGCTACGCCCCTGCAAAGTGTAGATAGAAGATCTAATTAATAATTATTATAATAATAGTAGATGGCAGTCTACGTCTCAAGCCAAATACTCGACTCGTCAAAACTCTAATCACAATGCCCGCAGTGCAGATACAGGTCCATCAGCCAGTCAGAAACAGATAAACCAAACAAGCTACAACAGTCAGCGCTCAACTTACCCTAGTCGTCCAACGCCTCCTGCTTCTAAACCGCCTTGTCCTAACAGTCAACAATCAGAACAACCTGTGTGAACCCGCTGTACTACATCGCTACAGATGCCCTCAGCGCCGGCGCTGGACGCCCTGCATTTGCCAAGGTATGCGCAACAATTGTGATTTTATGTACAATTTTGCCAAAAATGTGTAAAAGACACCTACAACGGCTAAGCCGGATTAGATATTAATACATTTAAAATCGTTGCTACATGGGGCACTGGAGCTGATGTAAATCGCCTTAGTTTAATTGATTGTACATCAGCTAATCTTAATACAAACGATATTCGACCCACTCGAACAAAACCCATGTCTTTCAG
This sequence comes from Gerris buenoi, assembly GCA_001010745.2. NCBI lineage: Eukaryota > Metazoa > Arthropoda > Insecta > Hemiptera > Gerridae > Gerris > Gerris buenoi. The sequence continues at coordinate 85,164 of KZ651889.1, forward strand.
TAATAATCAATTGATAGTCGTAGGTTTTTGCTATATATTCGACCCACTCGTACAAAACCCATGTCTTTCAGTAACAATCAATTGATAGTCGTAGGTTTTTGCTATATATTCGACCCACTCGAACAAAACCCATGTCTTTCAGTAACAATCAATGGACCAATTCCCATGTGACGTCACTAAACTGTCATTTTAGCGCTCCTTGTGGCAAGAACCTCAACTAAAATGTCAAACTTTTCTCATTTTATAAGGTTTTTTCCCAGGCACCACTTGTTTTTCCCCTTTTTTCACCTTTTATTGTAATTTTCTTTACATTTATTGTTTTTGTTAATTAGTCTGTAATTGTTAAATTGTGTTAGTTTAGTTTTTAGTTATTTTTTTTCGTGTATTGTGTTAATTTAAGGACAATTTAAAACCGTGTGCTGGTTAGGTTAGAGTTAGCTTTTTTTTTTTTTTTTTTAGCTTTTATTGCAATTTTATGTACTTTTATTGTTATTGTTATTTAGTTTATAATTGTTAAATAGTGTTAGTTTAATTTTAGTTAGTTTTTTCGTGTATTGTATTTATTTAAATGGACAATTTAAAGCCGTTTGTAGGGTAGGTTACGGTTAGATTTTTTTTTAGCTTTTATTGCAATTTTATTTACTTTTATTATTGTTTAGTTTATAATTGTTAAATAGTGTTAGTTTAGTTTTTTTCGCTTATAGTATTTATTTAAGAACAATTTGAAGCCGTGAGTTGGATACGATAGGGTTAGGTCATTGTTGTTTGTGAACTTTTTTTCTGTATCATTTTGTTTTTATAAACTTTTAATAATGTCTCTTTGTGAAGAGGATGTACCCGGTGCTAAATTTGTATTTGAAATTATTGAAGACTATTCGGTACAAAACAAGTTGTAAAAAGATGGTTATACTGTAGAGGTTTGAATCAGACTGGACGAAGGTTGAACTTGAGAGGCTTGAACTTAAAAAGGAATAAAATACACATTTTTCCTGTAGTCTTTATGGCTGTATTGCGAGTCACTATTAACTATTACAAACACCATAACAACACCTCGGCATCCTTTCAAAAAACTATAACTATCCACAGTAATTAGCTGATTTTGAAATACATAATTGTTAATTTATAAAACTTAATACTATTGAAACAAATTTATATATATTTCTAATAAATGGTTATTAATTTATTTATAACACTATAAATCACTTTTCAACACTTCTTATTTTAATTATAAATAAAAACGAGGCACATACTTAAAAAAAATCGTTACACAACTCAATTTTTCTTAAACATATGATCTCGAACTTGCTATATATGTTACTAGATAGTATATATAAAAATAACTTAATCCTGCTTAATAGCATTTTAATTTGTACCAATTAAGTTGTTAATTAATAATATTATAAGAAAAGATACTGACAATATCAATGTAAATAAATAAAAGCAAGATTCTAAAATTTCTTCTATCCTTCCAAGGAAGATTAAGGGTTTGTTTGACATTTTAGTTCTTGAAACTGTCCGTTGACAGGTGAGTGCGCCACCATCGATTTACAATGGGAATTTGTCCATTTATAGTCGTAGGTGTTTGCTATATATTAGACCCACTCGAACAAAACCCATGTCTTTCAGTAATAATCAATTGATAGTTATTGATAGTCGTAGGTTTTTGTTTGATATCTTGTGGCCATAATAAATAAACAGTCCAGATACCATTTTATATTCTTGACATACCTTGTATATTAGGTCTTAACTTCTACCTTCTAAAGTTTAATGTATTTTAATTTTCTACGTTTCTTTTAACTCTTGTCGATGTTAAAAACTTTTGCTGATGTAAAAAAAAGAGCGTTATAGAAGCAAGACTGGTTCTACGCAACAGAGTAGTCTGTCTGTAAGCTTCACATATAGGTTATGTAGATGGAACGGTGCCGAGGCTAGATCCTGTTTAATGTTTGTCTATATAACTATTGCTAATGCTCCTCAATATTATGTTTGTTCCTATATTTTTGTCTAATTATTAAGCTACACATAAGTATGTTGAAGTGTGTGTCTTGTTTGTCAATACAGCCGTATAACATGGTGTCAGGTTTATGTGAGCGTCTTGTTTGAGCCACTTGGACAACGCCCCTTGCTCCGGTTCTCTTTTTAATTTTCCAGTTCCTCGTCTTATCTATTTGTAAGAAGTACCAAGTATAATTTATAATATTGAATGGAAAAGTCATTATACAGGGTGACTGGCGATAAAGTTTGGAAAAGATATAGGGCGATAGTACACCTCATACGGAACAAAAATCACCATATATACCATAGGTCAATTCTTAACCGTTCTCCCACTAGGTCAAAATTACCGAATTTTCGTGGGGTTTCGTCATTGCCTCATAAATCGTATTGTTGCTCCTAAAATACGAATGCTAGAGTAATGATATTATTATCGTTGGAAAGCTTAGAAAATTTCCTAAAAGAAAAGTAATCTTAATTCCTTTAATTCAGATTAGCATTTGCTGAGTACTCATTTTTATCGCAATTTTAGTACTTTGACATTTTTACCCCGTACCCCTGTGTACCGAAATCGGAACATACATTTACTAACTGAGAAACCTTGCCGGGAATGTGTCCGACCAATCCCCGAAGTTTCGTCGCAATCTGACGAACGGTTTAGGCAGGCATACGAGACAGACACACGTATAGATAGACAGACACACATACAGATAGACAGACAGTCAAACATTCATTTTTATTTATATAGAAGATATCAAACAAATTTTAAATTCTAACGCGTTTTCCTGCGAAATATTTCAAGTTAGCAGATAGTTTGAAAGTGGACCGTGAAAGTTTGCTCCAGAGGTGGGTGTGCAACACCCAGGCTTATATAGTTTGGAGTTTGCTATTTTATAGGTATTTTGAAGGGTCAGATAAAGTGCCACACAATTGGTGTTGTCCAAACTTGTTATTTTCTTCATTTTACCTTTTGTTGGAAACATTTGTACTAAATAGGCTTAGTGACATGTTTAGGGGAACTAGTGTGAATTGTAATATAAGCGGATTATGGGGTACCGTTCACTGTAGTAGTAATCCCACCCGAGCAAGCAAAAACTAATGCTTCACTTGTAGCTGCAAGCCCCTTGAGTTTTCCTCTCTCACTCTCACTGTCTTCTCCGTTACATTTAGTTTGGTCCTGGTCTTTATAACGATGCACTATGTTGTATATGAAAATTAAAAGATTCCAATATTAGTTGCAACATGACCATACAAATAAAATTCCATTTTCGAATTTGTAATGACTAATGACTAATGGCATTATAACATTTAAATCTGATATAACATTTTAAATCTGAATGAGATATAAGTTGAATCGATTGAATAATCTATAAGTAGATTAATAATTATTTTAGCCAAAAAAAGAGGCCGCAGCCCGACGTCCTCCTATTCTAACACAAATCAAATTGTCTACCTAGAAGAAAATAATATCACTGGGCTAAAATGGCTAAAGACAATGTAGAAAGCAGTTCTGTCTTCGAAGGTCTGCTATAGTTGAGCGATTAACCTAGGTGTGCAGATGAAATAAAAGACATGTTGGAGTCTATCAACTCCAAATTGAAGTAGTTGCTACGAAAGAGGACCTACAAGGCCTAAAAAACAAAATAGACGCACGAAATTAGACAGTTATGTGAAATTGCTAAAAAAAAGAAAATACTGAACTTAGGAAGAAAAATGGGAGGTAGCGTAGCCGTGGTGGTAAAAGCACCTCTGCTCGGCTATCACTGAATCATGAGTGGAACGAGATGGGGTTCGATTCCTCGGCGTGACACTCTGATTTATATGGCTCACTATTGATCACATCATACTCGCTTCGGCGGTACAATGTACATATGTATGATGTGTGAAGTGGCTGCAACTCTCCACCGCGGGGTGTAAAAAGGGCCCGAGTGAAGGCCTAATTGCAAGGTTCGAACAAGTGGTTCGTCCTACCCGTTCTAGTAGAAAGTACTAGACTACTACTACTACTACTAGGAAGAAAATAGTTGTCCTAGAAAATAGAGCGAAGCGTAACAATTTAATTTTCCGGGTATTCCACGTAGAGAGGATAATGCGCTTCATATTGAATATGTGTATACTGATGTATTAGAAATTAAAAACAAAATTAACTTAATCCAAGCCTTTCCAATTGGAAAAAGCAGTGCGGATACGGTGGCGATTCTTGCTGAATTTGGTTCCTATGCCGATGTAGCTACTATATTGTCAAATACAAGACATCTGAAAAACTCAGGGTTCGTCATTCATGAAGATTTGTCCCCAGAAACTCGGGCGGAACGAGTGAAGCTACTCAGTGTAAGGAGAGAAGTTAAAATGACGGTCTCTGAGGTACAAATGAAGCTAAAAACAGACAAGTTCTTTATTACTGGCCTAGACGGGAGGAATGTAAAGTTCACTTGGTCGAAGGAAAACGGTCTGGAAGCTGAGGGAAATGACGGTGAGGAAGTGCTTAGAGTTGTAACTGGTTACAGCAACCTGGTAATACCTGGCCCTGAAAGATTTAAGAAGGCTGATCCTCAAGATACAAGAAGTGGAAAGAATCAATCTGCCTTTCCTACTCAAGGTGAATCGTCGGCCCCGGCCCAACCAAGGAACAGGAATAAGAAAACGTCGCGTTCACCAAATAGCCGGGATCGGAGGTCATCTTGATGCCGTGCTTCAGGTGGGTTTCGTAATGGCCAAGTTTCTACAGGGACACGACAGCTTCAACCATCAAGTAAACCTCATTCTACCTCGTATCTTAAAATATTACCATACAATGTTCACGGGTTAAAAAGTAACAAGTCGGACTCGGGATTTTTAGATTTTGTTAAAAATTATGTTTGTTTTTTTTTTTTTTTTCTTAGCGAAACCTTTGTAATTCATAACGAGATTAAGACCTTTGAAAACTTATTTATGGATTATGAACTCCGATGCCGATGGGCACCCGTGTCGAAAGATAAATCTAAGTCTGGTCGAGCAAAGAACATGTAATATTAAAACACCTTACCGTATAGAGAAACTCGAAGGATAAAAAATACGACGTAGATGGTAAGAAATCCATTGAATTCTGTGACGACAATGATATGTGTGTGTTAAATGGCAGAACCAAAGGAGACCCTCAAGGAGAAATGACATATATTGGCCCCATTGGTAGCTCAGTCATAGATCTATGTTGTGTGCTGTATCAACGGTTAAATTATATCGTAGATTTTAAAGTTCTCCGTCAACCGTACTTGGATCACTTGCCCATGGAATTAACAATTAATTGATTTCGGTCTCTACTACCTGATTGTCACCTAGTTAAACTTATACCTAAATTGAACTATACGGAACTTGATGCAAGTAGATACACGCTAAGGTTAGAACATACTGCTATGTTGTGCAACACAATGCCTGTTGATCCTCGACAACATGTCCGTCTTCTGATTGACATGATATAAAGTTGGGCTCAATTAGGATGCAAAGTAAATCTCTTATGAGGGATGTGCTATGATTATATTAGACGATAGCCGAATGGGACTGAAAATCATTTCAAGTTATCACAAAGAGTTGTCTATATTCAACATAGTTTCAATTATTAAAGAGAGGGAGTAATTTAAACAGAAAAAGGGCTACTAAATCCAAGTGTTACAAATATTATCGTACGAGTATATATACTATATATATATACTATACTATATATATATATATAATACTATACAATACTATAATAAAATTACGAGACTTATGCGGTTCCTTCTTCTTTCATAGGATCCAATTATAGGCAAATATTAAATATTCATTTTTGTTTTATTAAAGTTAACGTATACACGAGGAATACACCAGAAACAGTGATGAAACGTGGGTGTAGCAAATAGTTTTTTAATTGAGAAACAACAAAAGAGCAAGCAAAAGTGATTGGGTCTAAGTCTGATATTTTGCAACACTTTTAATATTATTTGGAAGTTCGAGATAGAGGAAAAAAATTGAGGAATATTGAGTTAATAATACTACAGGCTGTTACAAACGTCTTTATGTTCACTAAGAGATAACACACAGAATCACTACACAGAAATAGATTTTTTAAGAATAGCTTTTTTTATTCTTATTCTTTTTTTCAAAAATCAAAATTATTAATTGAATCATTTATTTTTTTTATGTCAAATTCAAAAATATATTAAAAATATATTTTATTGACATGCTACATTACTCCCTTCCCAGTAACGTAGTTACGCTCAGGAGCCTTGTAGCACCTCAATATCTTTGGATTTATTTATTTTAAGTTTTTATGAACTTGATAAGTCAACATAAACTATAAACAAATAAAAAAAAAAATTANGATAAGCACGTAGTGCTATCGAAATTTAGTTATTTTTTCGATATCTCTGTCCTTTTCCGAGATACAAGCCCTTTTATGCCCTTCGAAGGGTAATAATGGTTAAACTACAATTTCGAGCAATTTTAAAGTAAATTATCGGATTATGAGAGATTAATGTTGGGAATAGAAATATATTTTTCTTTCAATAAGCCAAAAGTTTTCCTATTAACCCCCCCCTGACCTAATTTTAATATTATTATTATTTATTAATTTTAATTTATTGTTTTTATAAATTAATTTAAACCGTATAATTAAATAATTATAAATTTTTATGTTTTAAATGTGATTGATAGATACAAATGTAGAAGATTTTTGTTATTCTAATTTTAATAAACAATTTTTGAGGCTTGATAATTTCCTAAAGTGGGGGACGAAATATCGCATAAAACGTAGCCGGTGTTTTATTATACCCCTGAAGACCCTAGAAAGAAGTAATCAGTATTGTTATCATTAACTATAAAGAAAATCCTGACCATTTTGGACTGCACACTCATCGTCAGTGTAGTAGTCCGTACTCCAGTGGCGGATGGTAAAACATTAACTTGGGGGTTCAAACTTACCGGGGGGCCCGCCCCCGGAAAAAAAATTTGCATATCAAACCTTAATATTTCCACTTTTAGGCCCTTTTATCGAACAACAGTTTGGCTTTTTGAATCATCACTGAAAAGCTTTTAACGGGATAAAATCGGGTTATAGATTTAATAATCAAGCGTTGGAATATGAAATTTATAAATAACAGTTTTCCTCATATTTTTTTCCCCCACATGAGATAGGTAGAAAAAGTATAGTTTTTCTTTTTTGTAATATATGTCCGAAATAAATGAATCGAAACAACTGCCTTTCTGTGGAAATTAGACTTTTAATTACATTTGATCAAACAGTAAATATTTAAAAAAATTATGTAGTAAGTATGTATTTTTAGGAGGATTTAAAATAAAATTGGCGTCAGAATATAAGAGCGGTGTCACTGCTCAGCTTACTGTACTGTGATGTGGTAGAGGTGTGACTCAAACAGTGTCCAAGGGCCCAAGGTCGCGCCACACTCGGCTAAGTTCGGATTCCTTCGGGAGGTGTCGGAAGTTGAACTGCACCGAGTTTCCAGTGCCAAGCGATGTTAATACCGGCATGCCAGGCTAAGGTGTTCATACACCGAGTCAGTTCCAAGTTCCAGAGTTCCAGTTCAACTGAATCATTCGTCTGAACTGGCCGCTGTTATCGATGCTTCTTGAGTCGCGCATTGTAAAACTCCCTGCAGCCTTTTTACTCAATTTTATTCGATTTATGAAACCAAGAACTAAATATTTATATTGATAAAATATTGCGTTATTAAATATTTGCTTGGGGGTTGACTGGACCTGTGAACCTAAGCACGAGCCGCCACTGCCGAACTCAAATCTGTACGCTGTCGACGATTGTAAGCCGAACCGGTCTATTCAATTTATTATTCACGACAAAATACCGATTAATGGAACAAGTAAAAGTGTTAGTTATTTTTACCTTCACTTGTTTACCTTGCCGACCGGTTTCAACTTGACACTCATCCGTCACTCACACTCTCACATATTTACACGATTACATTACAACTTGGATTTTACATTTACCATTTATTTATTAAATATTTTTAAAGAGTCTTCAAACAGCTTTAAAAAGCCACAAGTGAGACACTCTAATACATAAAATAATATCATAATTATGGCTAACAAAAGTAACTAAAAATTAAAAACCTGCTAATCAGGTGAAAAGTTACGTGATTAATGTGAAAAATCAAGATAGATATAAAAACAATAATAACAAATAATTAAGTAACAATTAACATTTAAAAAAAAAAAAAAACATTATAAAAAAAAGACTGGCTAAAGAAGAAGACTAGAATAAAAGGTAAAAAAAAAAAAAAAAAAAAACA
>KZ651889.1:117456-142920 GCA_001010745.2 Gerris buenoi
CTAACCCTAAACCAAATTCCTATCCCTCACTCTAGTTCCGTCCGCTACCTTGGTTTACACCTGGACCGGCGTTTGACCTGGGCACACCACACAAAACTTAAACGACAAGACTGCAACAGACGCTACAAAATTTTACACAGACTTTTACACCATACATCTAAACTCAGCACACATAACAAATTACTAATTTATAACACCATAATTAAGCCCATATGGTCATACGGCATCGAACTCTGGGGTTGCACTAAGCGTTCCAACTCCTATCGAATCCAATCCCTACAGTCCAAAATCCTAAGAAGAATAGTCCACGCTCCTTTCTACGTTTCTAACTTTACCCTTCACAATGACCTTAAAGTCCCCTTTGTCCATGACCTAGCCAAATCTCGATACAAATCCTTCCATGACTCCATATCCCAACACCCAAATCCATTAATCCACAACCTATCATTACCATTCATTCCCGGAAATCCTCCACGACGTCTAAAGAGGCAGTGGCCGCGCGATTTATTAAACAATGCATAACTTCTAGCTATATGTAATAATTCATGCTAGTATCTGTGAGTACTGTTACTGGACAGTTCCACACTTCATGTCAACACCATGTCATTCTAAAAACATACATCATTTTTGCTTATAACATGTAATTATGTAGTTGCAATATTCTAATAAAAAATAAAAAAAAAATAAAAAAAAATAAAAATTCACTCTTTAGCAGAATATTTTTTATGATATATTTCTCTCCCATACGCTACTTGTTTATGTTTACGAGATTGTACTGACATTTTGAACTGCCCTCTTTGTCGTAAGTAAAAGATAAGTGACGAGAAGCGATCTTATACATGGATGATTTAACGCAGTTATAAATAGTAATATTATACCGATATACTTACCTCATTATCGCATAATGAGCTCGATCGATTATAATACCTCGTAAATCTTTTACGGCCACTTTTATCGTAAAAAAAATGATCTGATATCGGACAATTACAATAGTTGTAACGACTCGTTTTATTGTTATTTCTTAAAAAAAAAAACGATGAATATTTGACGCTCTCAACATATAACAAACCGATTGTTTTTAATGATTTTGTGGAATTACATTTTTTTATCAATAAACATGTTAGGGACATCGGCTCGATAGATAGCTTTGTCGTAGGTAGACAAGCAGTTCTGGCTCGGCTGACACTAAAATATTTAATGGCGTTTCAGTTATATAGATGTATGCGGAAGATGTATAAATGTTTTATAACGTCGATATGGACGTAGATTTGTTTAGAGTTCCGGCAATTTATAGGGTCAGGACGAATCGGTGGACCAAAATAAAATTGTTAAATATTTGTACGTGTGTTGTGGTTTGAGCGTGTCGTAGATACGACGTTGTTTGACCGTGATTTTGTTTTGCAATCTGACCGTCGTGTATGTTCTAGTGATAATCGACTGTCGTTATTACATTAGTTGTCAGTATTACACGTTAAGCCTGATTGCTTTAAGAACGGTTGCGACAGATTCGAATTCGTAGAGTGGTCTTCGGTAACGGCATGCACAATGCACAGGGCCGTCCTAAGATATTCGGCGCCCATGGGCTACTACAAATAATACGCCCCTGTTCATATGAAAATACACGGAAGTGGAATGGCTGGAGAATGGAGTTTATACAAGATTCATTAAAAAAAAAAAAAACTTCTGAACCAGAACAAAATAAAAAGCAGAAGTAACGTTATATCATATTTATTTGCCCAGTTTTTTCTTTTGCAAATTGATTAATAATACCACATCTATTCATGTCATTAAATAAGTCACTATCTAATTTAAATTTAATTAATTTAATTTGCTCTGTCCCAAAGAAGACCGTAGATAATTTCTTGTTCTTTTCAATGCTAAAAAAGATATTTCGCCGCTGCAATCTGTAGAGGCAATACTTGAAATAATGTTAGGAAATGTAGACTCTATTTTTAAGTCGAATATGGTCTTTAAACTAAGTTCCGAAGTAGATATATTTTCCAATAAATGTAGGTTTTTAAAATGTAGGCATTCCTCAATAAAATTATTTTCTAGATCGTCNATTTAATTTAATATTAAATAAAATTTGTTCTGTGTTAACTTTAATTCAATTATCAATTTTTTTATATAAAAATTTTTTTTTAATGTTGTTAATTAATCTATTAATGTCAAAAATTTGCTTATATGTTATAGCCTGAAGAAGCCCCAATGTGTGAGGGCGAAATATAGCAAAATATAAAAAAGGAAAAGTTTAGTTTTATGTTTATGATATAAAAAAAACCTTTCCTAAAAAAAACCCTATACAAGGCCAACAAAAAATTTTCAATAAGAGAAAATTGTTGATAAAAACCGTAGATAATTGTTTGTTCTTTTTAATACTGAAAAAGATCTTTGGCCGATGCAATTTGTAGAGGCGATTCTTAATTAAATCCGCAGAGCTGTTGCCACGTTACGAAATTTAGACTCGATTTTTAAGTCGATTATTGTTTTTAAACTAAGTTCCGCAGTAGATATATTTATTTTATTTCCCGATAAATATGCGTGTTTAAAATGAAGGCATTCCTCGATAAAATTATTTTCTACTTCGTCCTTCCACGTTTCTCACAACGTTGCAGCATTCGTTCTAATTGTATCTTTATTTATTTATTTTTTTTTTCAAATTTACCAGAAACCCAAATACGTAAATGTCATAGGCTTATCTTCTCCTTTGTACTTCTGCTAGAAGTTTATCAATAATAGCGTATTATGTATTTATGTGGAATTCGGCAATAGCATTGAATTTAACTTCTTAAGATTTTTTTTTTCTTTTGCGTATTTGTTTGTACTCATCATATCCAGACAATTATACCTTTAGATTTTTAAAGGTAAAATGATTCTGTATTTCGTATGGACAAAGAAGTGTATAATCTAATAATGCTTTCAATTTTAGTATGGACATTTTGAAATTATGTATTGGTTTTATCTATGATTTCTAATATTTCGATCCAAAATGCTACCGTAATAGCAGTTTCCCCCCAGCTTCAACTTTTGTTGCAAGCTGTTAAAAATTATCTTGGTATATTTTATTCGAAGCATCTTTAAAAATTTTATAACTGGAAACCTAATATAATACTGATAAAAATTGCCGCCCCCAAAAGGCTTGCGCCCTAGGGCTATAGCTCATTTAGCCCTGGGGTTAGGGTGGCCCTGGCCATGCGACGTAAGCTCTATGTTTTGAGCCCTCGAAGAAATTCTCGACGGCGTCATCCTCGTCTCAACATCTCACAAGATTGTTCTAGAAAAGAACAAAAAAAATGGTATAGGAATGGTTATAGAAGTAGAACAAAGCCGTTTACTGTTAGCAAATATACCGTCGGTAAAACCTATATCTTTTTACTATTTGACCTATATATTCGGTCGCAAAGTCTGTAGCAGCCTTGGTTAAGAGTTAAGGTGCCGATTACATTTTCGGTAGTTGAGCGAAACTTGGAATCTCCCCGTATTTTTTCTTCACGGTTAGTACATGTGATTTTAGTAAACGAATTTCATTTTTTATTCGAGTGTGTTAATTTTTATTTGATTCGATTTTAAGTTTTCGGTAGTAACCGTACTACGGAAAGTTTACATTTTAATTTAAATCAAATTGTAATTATTATAATACTGGGAGACAGACAGACAGACAGACAGACAGACAGACAGACGGAGAAATAATCTCCGGCGCCGGCTCAGTCTTAATAATAATTATAATTTGATTTAAGTTAAAATGTATACTTTCCGTAGTATGAATACTACCGAAAACTTAAAAATCGAATTTCTAATCGATTGTACAAGGTATAGGTACTAATTGACTACTTTATAATTATAAGCATTAATTCTCGGTTTAGTTCTAATGTCGTAAATATCGACTTGCTAAACTTGTAGAAATATCGAAAGCTTGGAATCGGGACTAGTTATCGTTTACGGCAGAGAAAAATCATTCTCCTGCGTAGCTTAGTTGGAAAGAGCGCTACACTGGAAATGTAGAGGCCTGTGGTTCGAGTCCCGGCGCCGGAGTCTATTTTTCTCTGTCTGTCTCCCTGTGTTAATAATAATTGTAATTTGATTTAATTTTTTGTCAGGAGTCGATTTTAGTCGAGACGTGAAATACAGTTATTATTGTATGTAGTCGAAAAAATTAATGTAATTAAATGCGGTCATGTTAATTCGGTTTTGAATCGGTACAGGTTTGTCATAGAGACATTATGCACGGATGTTTCTCCGGATTCAAGTCTATCGAACACATGCTTCCGTTTGTTACGCCAGTGTAATAAACAAGTATTATTTTGCCCTTACACTGTATAAAGTTTACATGCTGTGGTGTGCATGTGTGGGTGTTTGCAGATAGCGTGTAGTTTTTATTGACTGTTTGTACGGACTAGGTAAGGTCCGTGTAGCAACATAATACACCCTGTCCAGTCGTAAATCCCATGTGTCGACGCTTATTTGTCCCGTGTCGACGACTACACTTTAAGTATCAGGTAGTCGAGGGTCGACTTGTTTACCGTTAGACCTTATATTCTATTATATTTCCGGAAAATCGTACCCGTTAATCTTCTTGAAACCCTAATCCGAATTTCCTATATCTTTCTATATCTAAAGTACGTATAGAAACGGAATGTTGTCATGTCGTATACCCTTAAATATTTATTTTTAATACCTGTTTAAGTCGTTTCGAAGAAAACTGGCGTGTTTGTAAAATGGATTTGTTGACTCGCTCAGTTGTCAACTGTTATAACGCCTCGTATCTCCATTTCACTGATAGCTAATTAACTGATGTTTCTAATCGACTTGTACCTTTAAGACGGCAACGATAGGAAAGCGACATGAGCCACGTGACGCTCGTCCTTTCATCGCACCCGTTCCCTTCTTTCTCTTCTCCTCTTTGACGAGTCACATAGAAACATGTCGGTAATTCCTGGCTGTCTTTATAACTAAGTCTAGAACCCATCACTAGCTATCGTCCGTTTCCATAAGAAACAAAGAAAAATTGCAAAGCCTTATCGCTTTAGCAACTATTAATTTTAATTTGTCTAGAGATACAGTGTTTCGCTTACATTTAAAAATTTGAAGTAATTAATTTTTTAAAGAGGTGAAAGTGAAAAGTTGACTTTCTTGTTTAAATATATTTCATTTTGCTTAATTATCACATGGAAGGTTTTAAAACCCGGATTTAAATGTTGTTGGTAGTTTTTAAACTTGATTATTTGTTGGGTAAAGACTCAAGCAGTACAAGTCTATGCAGTGCTTTCTAACTCGTTATCAGTGTCTAAGATGTGCCCATGTGTAGTGCCCATGCTTCCAGCTTATCTAACTTTATTTTACTTATCAATCCCCCCACTACTACGCTTTTCTCCCATTCTAGCAGCCCACAATATTTTGGTAAACTCCCGATGTTTCTTAAACAATACCACTTACATGTACAGTTATTGTACAACTACTACAAGTATAACTTCTTCATTACTGTATCGTCTATATAATATATATCTGTGTGTAAGTTATATTCTATTTGCAGTATGTTTTATATATAGATACATATCAAATGAGGATATCCCTACCGTCGATACTTAATCTGGAGATCACTGGACCGGTTTCGGCTAAACGCCATCTTCAGCAGAGTCTCTTGTAGCACTCAACACACTCATCTCGTTTGTGTTGAGTGCTGCGAGAGACTTCGACTCTGCTGATGATGGCGTTTAGCCGAAACCGGTCCAGTGATCTCCAGATCAAGCAAGTATCGACGGGAGGGATTTTATATATATATACATTTCGCAAGTATCAAACAGTTAATTATTTCTCTAACATCATAAGTCATAGTTTCTAAATATTAATGAATAAATTGTTATAATATAAAAAATAAAAATAGTGAACTAGACTGGTTACTTAGATCCAACATGATTTCCAACACGGCGGATGTGTAAATTAGCCGATTACGCCGTGGCACCCACAAACTAAGTACGTTATTTTATCGCTTTACCATCAGTTGTTTAGTGATTTTTTTAAGACACATTATTTTAAACTCACAATAACGTTTTAAATAATTGCCTTAGTTTCTGTAGTAATTTTTTGCTTGGAAATAATTGTTTAGGTTTATTTTATTTATAACAGTTTTTTTTTATCGTCGTTATGTATATAATTTAACATTATTTGTTTATTAGTTTTTTGTTGACAGCAGAAATCCAAATATTGGACTATTAGTTTATTTTGCCGTCAATAAATATATTTTTTATCAGGCCTATATTTTTTTTTGTTATTGCTGTTATAGACCTGATGTGATTTTGTTAATTAAATATTAAGCTGGGTTGAAGCTACAGGAGAGGAAAATAGAAATGCCCGTCTCCGGCTCTTCCTAGTCACGTAATTTTTTTTAAATTATTAAATCTCTTTATTTTTTATTCGTTGTTACAAGAAATAATATAAATATTGGCATGTAATTTTAATTCAGAAGAAAAAAAGAATAATCTGATCAATAGATAAAATGATAACTAAAATAAACTGCAACTAAAATAAATGTCAAAATATGTTTCTACAGGATGTGAGCGTTAAAAAATTACAACATAAAAACAACTTTTTATATACTACGCTTTTACATTTTTTGTCGTAAATCATAAATTTAAAACCTGTCAAAATGAAGATCGTAAATATGGGTCATGTCGAAACAAATAAAATTTTAATGTAGTAAAATAAAATAAAACAAAATAGAATTTTTCTGAACTAACCTTCCATAGAGCAAAATTTGCTGAAAACGAATTAAATTCTGATGAAAGATGGATAAAATTATTAAAATAATGCATTGTAATCGTGTCTGAGCTACTCTAAAAGTTTCAAATATCTAGCTACTCGGGAAGTTAACTAGAACTTTATGAAATTGATATCTATGTACAAGGGCCCCTTTAGCTTGCAATCACAATACCATTGTCAGGGGGACTTTTTACCGCATCAATTTTATTTATTTGGCTAGGGGCCCCAATGATTAATATTTTTTAACAATATAAGAACCATTTTTACAAACTATTTTATACTAACCACTAATTTACAGGGCTGAATTACCAGCAAGTAAATGAATGTCATTATATAAGTGTATGTAAGTTTTGGTAATAAATCTTATCGATGGGCGTAACCCCCCCCCCCCCCCCCCCCCCCCCCCCNTGGGTATATGGGGAGTAACAATCTAAAGAAGAACGTTCCGAACACCTTCTTTAGATGGTTACTCCTTTCTGCTGGGTATATGGGGAGTAACAATCTAAAGAAGAACGTTCCGAACACCTTCTTTAGATGGTTACTCCTTTCTGCTGGGTATATGGGGAGTAACAATCTAAAGAAGAACGTTCCGAACACCTTCTTTAGATGGTTACTCCTTTCTGCTGGGTATATGGGGAGTAACAATCTAAAGAAGAACGTTCCGAACACCTTCTTTAGATGGTTACTCCTTTCTGCTGGGTATATGGGGAGTAACAATCTAAAGAAGAACGTTCCGAACACCTTCTTTAGATGGTTACTCCTTTCTGCTGGGTATATGGGGAGTAACAATCTAAAGAAGAACGTTCCGAACACCTTCTTTAGATGGTTACTCCTTTCTGCTGGGTATATGGGGAGTAACAATCTAAAGAAGAACGTTCCGAACACCTTCTTTAGATGGTTACTCCTTTCTGCTGGGTATATGGGGAGTAACAATCTAAAGAAGAACGTTCCGAACACCTTCTTTAGATGGTTACTCCTTTCTGCTGGGTATATGGGGAGTAACAATCTAAAGAAGAACGTTCCGAACACCTTCTTTAGATGGTTACTCCTTTCTGCTGGGTATATGGGGAGTAACAATCTAAAGAAGAACGTTCCGAACACCTTCTTTAGATGGTTACTCCTTTCTGCTGGGTATATGGGGAGTAACAATCTAAAGAAGAACGTTCCGAACACCTTCTTTAGATGGTTACTCCTTTCTGCTGGGTATATGGGGAGTAACAATCTAAAGAAGAACGTTCCGAACACCTTCTTTAGATGGTTACTCCTTTCTGCTGGGTATATGGGGAGTAACAATCTAAAGAAGAACGTTCCGAACACCTTCTTTAGATGGTTACTCCTTTCTGCTGGGTATATGGGGAGTAACAATCTAAAGAAGAACGTTCCGAACACCTTCTTTAGATGGTTACTCCTTTCTGCTGGGTATATGGGGAGTAACAATCTAAAGAAGAACGTTCCGAACACCTTCTTTAGATGGTTACTCCTTTCTGCTGGGTATATGGGGAGTAACAATCTAAAGAAGAACGTTCCGAACACCTTCTTTAGATGGTTACTCCTTTCTGCTGGGTATATGGGGAGTAACAATCTAAAGAAGAACGTTCCGAACACCTTCTTTAGATGGTTACTCCTTTCTGCTGGGTATATGGGGAGTAACAATCTAAAGAAGAACGTTCCGAACACCTTCTTTAGATGGTTACTCCTTTCTGCTGGGTATATGGGGAGTAACAATCTAAAGAAGAACGTTCCGAACACCTTCTTTAGATGGTTACTCCTTTCTGCTGGGTATATGGGGAGTAACAATCTAAAGAAGAACGTTCCGAACACCTTCTTTAGATGGTTACTCCTTTCTGCTGGGTATATGGGGAGTAACAATCTAAAGAAGAACGTTCCGAACACCTTCTTTAGATGGTTACTCCTTTCTGCTGGGTATATGGGGAGTAACAATCTAAAGAAGAACGTTCCGAACACCTTCTTTAGATGGTTACTCCTTTCTGCTGGGTATATGGGGAGTAACAATCTAAAGAAGAACGTTCCGAACACCTTCTTTAGATGGTTACTCCTTTCTGCTGGGTATATGGGGAGTAACAATCTAAAGAAGAACGTTCCGAACACCTTCTTTAGATGGTTACTCCTTTCTGCTGGGTATATGGGGAGTAACAATCTAAAGAAGAACGTTCCGAACACCTTCTTTAGATGGTTACTCCTTTCTGCTGGGTATATGGGGAGTAACAATCTAAAGAAGAACGTTCCGAACACCTTCTTTAGATGGTTACTCCTTTCTGCTGGGTATATGGGGAGTAACAATCTAAAGAAGAACGTTCCGAACACCTTCTTTAGATGGTTACTCCTTTCTGCTGGGTATATGGGGAGTAACAATCTAAAGAAGAACGTTCCGAACACCTTCTTTAGATGGTTACTCCTTTCTGCTGGGTATATGGGGAGTAACAATCTAAAGAAGAACGTTCCGAACACCTTCTTTAGATGGTTACTCCTTTCTGCTGGGTATATGGGGAGTAACAATCTAAAGAAGAACGTTCCGAACACCTTCTTTAGATGGTTACTCCTTTCTGCTGGGTATATGGGGAGTAACAATCTAAAGAAGAACGTTCCGAACACCTTCTTTAGATGGTTACTCCTTTCTGCTGGGTATATGGGGAGTAACAATCTAAAGAAGAACGTTCCGAACACCTTCTTTAGATGGTTACTCCTTTCTGCTGGGTATATGGGGAGTAACAATCTAAAGAAGAACGTTCCGAACACCTTCTTTAGATGGTTACTCCTTTCTGCTGGGTATATGGGGAGTAACAATCTAAAGAAGAACGTTCCGAACACCTTCTTTAGATGGTTACTCCTTTCTGCTGGGTATATGGGGAGTAACAATCTAAAGAAGAACGTTCCGAACACCTTCTTTAGATGGTTACTCCTTTCTGCTGGGTATATGGGGAGTAACAATCTAAAGAAGAACGTTCCGAACACCTTCTTTAGATGGTTACTCCTTTCTGCTGGGTATATGGGGAGTAACAATCTAAAGAAGAACGTTCCGAACACCTTCTTTAGATGGTTACTCCTTTCTGCTGGGTATATGGGGAGTAACAATCTAAAGAAGAACGTTCCGAACACCTTCTTTAGATGGTTACTCCTTTCTGCTGGGTATATGGGGAGTAACAATCTAAAGAAGAACGTTCCGAACACCTTCTTTAGATGGTTACTCCTTTCTGCTGGGTATATGGGGAGTAACAATCTAAAGAAGAACGTTCCGAACACCTTCTTTAGATGGTTACTCCTTTCTGCTGGGTATATGGGGAGTAACAATCTAAAGAAGAACGTTCCGAACACCTTCTTTAGATGGTTACTCCTTTCTGCTGGGTATATGGGGAGTAACAATCTAAAGAAGAACGTTCCGAACACCTTCTTTAGATGGTTACTCCTTTCTGCTGGGTATATGGGGAGTAACAATCTAAAGAAGAACGTTCCGAACACCTTCTTTAGATGGTTACTCCTTTCTGCTGGGTATATGGGGAGTAACAATCTAAAGAAGAACGTTCCGAACACCTTCTTTAGATGGTTACTCCTTTCTGCTGGGTATATGGGGAGTAACAATCTAAAGAAGAACGTTCCGAACACCTTCTTTAGATGGTTACTCCTTTCTGCTGGGTATATGGGGAGTAACAATCTAAAGAAGAACGTTCCGAACACCTTCTTTAGATGGTTACTCCTTTCTGCTGGGTATATGGGGAGTAACAATCTAAAGAAGAACGTTCCGAACACCTTCTTTAGATGGTTACTCCTTTCTGCTGGGTATATGGGGAGTAACAATCTAAAGAAGAACGTTCCGAACACCTTCTTTAGATGGTTACTCCTTTCTGCTGGGTATATGGGGAGTAACAATCTAAAGAAGAACGTTCCGAACACCTTCTTTAGATGGTTACTCCTTTCTGCTGGGTATATGGGGAGTAACAATCTAAAGAAGAACGTTCCGAACACCTTCTTTAGATGGTTACTCCTTTCTGCTGGGTATATGGGGAGTAACAATCTAAAGAAGAACGTTCCGAACACCTTCTTTAGATGGTTACTCCTTTCTGCTGGGTATATGGGGAGTAACAATCTAAAGAAGAACGTTCCGAACACCTTCTTTAGATGGTTACTCCTTTCTGCTGGGTATATGGGGAGTAACAATCTAAAGAAGAACGTTCCGAACACCTTCTTTAGATGGTTACTCCTTTCTGCTGGGTATATGGGGAGTAACAATCTAAAGAAGAACGTTCCGAACACCTTCTTTAGATGGTTACTCCTTTCTGCTGGGTATATGGGGAGTAACAATCTAAAGAAGAACGTTCCGAACACCTTCTTTAGATGGTTACTCCTTTCTGCTGGGTATATGGGGAGTAACAATCTAAAGAAGAACGTTCCGAACACCTTCTTTAGATGGTTACTCCTTTCTGCTGGGTATATGGGGAGTAACAATCTAAAGAAGAACGTTCCGAACACCTTCTTTAGATGGTTACTCCTTTCTGCTGGGTATATGGGGAGTAACAATCTAAAGAAGAACGTTCCGAACACCTTCTTTAGATGGTTACTCCTTTCTGCTGGGTATATGGGGAGTAACAATCTAAAGAAGAACGTTCCGAACACCTTCTTTAGATGGTTACTCCTTTCTGCTGGGTATATGGGGAGTAACAATCTAAAGAAGAACGTTCCGAACACCTTCTTTAGATGGTTACTCCTTTCTGCTGGGTATATGGGGAGTAACAATCTAAAGAAGAACGTTCCGAACACCTTCTTTAGATGGTTACTCCTTTCTGCTGGGTATATGGGGAGTAACAATCTAAAGAAGAACGTTCCGAACACCTTCTTTAGATGGTTACTCCTTTCTGCTGGGTATATGGGGAGTAACAATCTAAAGAAGAACGTTCCGAACACCTTCTTTAGATGGTTACTCCTTTCTGCTGGGTATATGGGGAGTAACAATCTAAAGAAGAACGTTCCGAACACCTTCTTTAGATGGTTACTCCTTTCTGCTGGGTATATGGGGAGTAACAATCTAAAGAAGAACGTTCCGAACACCTTCTTTAGATGGTTACTCCTTTCTGCTGGGTATATGGGGAGTAACAATCTAAA
This sequence comes from Gerris buenoi, assembly GCA_001010745.2. NCBI lineage: Eukaryota > Metazoa > Arthropoda > Insecta > Hemiptera > Gerridae > Gerris > Gerris buenoi. The sequence continues at coordinate 129,328 of KZ651889.1, forward strand.
GAAGAACGTTCCGAACACCTTCTTTAGATGGTTACTCCTTTCTGCTGGGTATATGGGGAGTAACAATCTAAAGAAGAACGTTCCGAACACCTTCTTTAGATGGTTACTCCTTTCTGCTGGGTATATGGGGAGTAACAATCTAAAGAAGAACGTTCCGAACACCTTCTTTAGATGGTTACTCCTTTCTGCTGGGTATATGGGGAGTAACAATCTAAAGAAGAACGTTCCGAACACCTTCTTTAGATGGTTACTCCTTTCTGCTGGGTATATGGGGAGTAACAATCTAAAGAAGAACGTTCCGAACACCTTCTTTAGATGGTTACTCCTTTCTGCTGGGTATATGGGGAGTAACAATCTAAAGAAGAACGTTCCGAACACCTTCTTTAGATGGTTACTCCTTTCTGCTGGGTATATGGGGAGTAACAATCTAAAGAAGAACGTTCCGAACACCTTCTTTAGATGGTTACTCCTTTCTGCTGGGTATATGGGGAGTAACAATCTAAAGAAGAACGTTCCGAACACCTTCTTTAGATGGTTACTCCTTTCTGCTGGGTATATGGGGAGTAACAATCTAAAGAAGAACGTTCCGAACACCTTCTTTAGATGGTTACTCCTTTCTGCTGGGTATATGGGGAGTAACAATCTAAAGAAGAACGTTCCGAACACCTTCTTTAGATGGTTACTCCTTTCTGCTGGGTATATGGGGAGTAACAATCTAAAGAAGAACGTTCCGAACACCTTCTTTAGATGGTTACTCCTTTCTGCTGGGTATATGGGGAGTAACAATCTAAAGAAGAACGTTCCGAACACCTTCTTTAGATGGTTACTCCTTTCTGCTGGGTATATGGGGAGTAACAATCTAAAGAAGAACGTTCCGAACACCTTCTTTAGATGGTTACTCCTTTCTGCTGGGTATATGGGGAGTAACAATCTAAAGAAGAACGTTCCGAACACCTTCTTTAGATGGTTACTCCTTTCTGCTGGGTATATGGGGAGTAACAATCTAAAGAAGAACGTTCCGAACACCTTCTTTAGATGGTTACTCCTTTCTGCTGGGTATATGGGGAGTAACAATCTAAAGAAGAACGTTCCGAACACCTTCTTTAGATGGTTACTCCTTTCTGCTGGGTATATGGGGAGTAACAATCTAAAGAAGAACGTTCTGAACACCTTCTTTAGATGTTTACTCCTTTCTGCTGGGTATATGGGGAGTAACAATCTAAAGAAGAACGTTCCGAACACCTTCTTTAGATGGTTACTCCTTTCTGCTGGGTATAAGGGGAGTAACAATCTAAAGAAGTGAAGAATTTGCTATACGTAGTGTAACCTCGCGTATAACATTATTGGCTATTTTCTTTATAACAGACCCAGACCAGGTTTGCAAGCAGATTTAACACCTACGTGTAGTTGAATTTGTATTAATAATTTTAAGATTAACCGTTAAATAATCTCTTGTCTCTAATGTTATTATAAGTATTACTTTATTTACCCGACTTCCAAACAAACAATCTAGTACCCGAAATATTATACATTTTTTATATATAGTAAATTTAAGATCCCCCAAAATAATTTTAAAGTATTTCTTGTTTTTTAGGTAGATCTTTATCTTTTTACTGGTCTTAAATTACTGGGGAGTAACAATCTAAAGAAGTGAAGAATTTGCTATACGTAGTGTAACCTCGCGTATATATATTTGTGTGTGTGTGTGTGTGTGTGTGTGTGAGAGACTCTCACGCATTGAACTGAAACATAAGTTCTAGAAAGAGTTGCTTTACGTTCCCTTCTACATAATAAAATAAATACATACCTAATATCTTCGTTCTATGTCTATAGGGGTTTTTATAAAAATTAACAAGAAATAAGGTAATTTATTTTTGTTTCTTATAATTACGGTTATATTTCGTCCTTTTTTGGGACGTTTTAAACCTATTTAAAATAAATAAATAGAGGGATAAATTCAGCACATTGACATATTTATCCACAGATAAATATGTATAATACTTAAAATAATTAATAGACCACTTAATAAAATATTTTCATAAAATAGTAAAGAAGAAATATGAAACAACACAATATATATTAAGTATCGATGTATAGGATAATACGCTTATAAGTATAATCCGGTGTATAGGAACCATCATCTACTCCCGTGGCGTATCGGATAAATAAATGTCTGACATCGAATTCAGAGGTCGACTGCTCGAAACTCGTGCAGGTGAAAGATTTTTACAGGTAAATCAACTGGCGACTTAGACGGGGCAGTTGATAAAATATCTCTCACTTAGTAAAACTTACTAATCCACGTGTCCATTTCACCCGAGCAAATTCACTCTACCACGGCCCACGGCTAAACAAGATTTCATTTGAAACAAATCAATTGTAATATACAGTTTGAAAGAATAAGACGCTCAGAACCGTTTCACTTGTTTTATACAAGAAATCCGTTTAAACANTCTAAGTATTTATTTGATTGTTCTTAAATACAAATGATATAGTTACCTATCTATTTGCTTGCATTTGCTGTTGTTTTGTATAATTTCTCTACTATTGCTCTACACTACACTACCACTACATCTGCAACAAATATACTATTTATCGATCTGCTCTTACTCTTTTTACTCCTTCTCTAATCTAAACCGTTAATATCCATAGGTATATTTACATCTTTATATTTTACTATTTACTTCCTTCTATGTACATATTTATTTATTTATATGTTCGTATTTACTACCTTTTATATACTTACCGATTTTCTGTGTTCTTTATATTCTGCTATTTACTCTATTCTATATATTTGTTATCTATCTAATTAATATCGTCTACTTATACTCTTATATTTAACGCTTTATATGCTACTATTTACTCTATTCCATTTTTTTTTCTTATCTCCAGTAGGGAGAATAAGTTATGATTTTGGATTAGTTTATAGGGACTAAAGTAAGTCCTTTCTTCCCTAAACTCAAAATGAAGGGAGAAACAGCAGGATTACGGACGAAATTATTTTATAAACGGTAGAAAATAAATTGCTAATCTAGGAAAGTTGTTATAATCAGGTTGGCGACATTGCTTTTTCGGCCTTATTTGTAATTTGCGCTTATCGTTGTTTAAACCTGCATTTAAATAACTGTAACATTTGAGTTTAATTGCAATTCTTATTTATTTTTTTTTTTTTTACTATTGAATCTCTTACATCTGCTATTAAAAGTACTAACAATTATTGTTAATGGGTGAAGAAGCGTTTTCTCCCTACTGGAGATAAAATATTTTATGTAGGTACATCGGGAGTAAAAGTTCCTCCCGCGAGCTTATTAGCGTTATTCCCTCGGCTTCGCTTCGGGATTTAGGGACTATGGTTCCTTCGGCTTCGCCTCTAGAACCAACTTATTCGCTCAGGGAATAATGGCGTTCTTTACTCTATAGGTACATATATAACGATTTTTATCTCCAGTAGGGACGAAAAGTAACTTTTCAGGGCTAGTTTATAGGTTATAATGTTGGTTTATTCACGTTCTTAAAAACGGGGAAATAACCTGATAACGGGGACAAAATGTAAAAACGGGATTATAGACCACGTTCGCCAATCAAATTAACTTGTAAATAGTAAGAGAACGAATGGCAAATATAGTGAATTTGTTGAAATCAGGTTGGCAACACTGTTTAACTCCCAGTTGTATTGCCATCACTTAAACCCCCGTCTGTATTGCGAGCCACTACGATGTTATGTTTACTTTTGTTTAGCTTTTATTAAACTATTACTTTAAAGTGATAATTAATTTTTTTTAATCATTTAAATCATTTAAATAATTTATATTATTTTATTTCTGAATTAAATACGTTTAATATAGAAATGCATATGGTTTCATCGTTAAATAAATCTTAGATTCCTAGCGCTTTTTCTGGAGATAAAATTTCGTATCTACCTCGAGAATAATGCAGTATTATTCCCTTGTTATAATTATTATCTCCCTCGGTTTACCTCGGGAAATAAAATGCGTAATACCCTCGGCTTCGCCTCAGGATTTAGTTGCCTCAAGTCACGCAGAAAATAATATCTTACAATATTGCCTAGGTTCATATATAACTAATCTATCTAATTAATAATATCCAATTATGCTCTTATATTTTTACTTGTTTATATTCTGTTATTTACTTCATTCTTGGCACTAGTTTTCTGTCAAACCACGACTATCTACTAACACTCTTATATTTACTCATGTTAAATTCTATTTACTCTGTTGTAAATTCTACATTTCTTTCTAACCATTCCTATCTACTCATATTCTTACTTCTACTAGTCACTCCCTTCAGGTCCAATTATTAAGAATCAGTATGGTCCACAGTCATCTTCTATGAATCCCAATGCCAATATTTAATCAAATTGAACATAAAAAGTCGGCATACTTTCAAAACACCTGTAGTCTGCAGCTGTAAAAAAAATTATTTAAAACGTTTTTGTCTTAAGTAAACGAAATAAATGCATCAGGTTATCTTTTGCAATTATAACATGAGGCATATTTTGTATTATTCATTTAGTCATAACATAATAAGAATGCATTAGGCTGTTAATTAAACACATTTATTTTGTATTATTAATTTAGTCATAACATAATAAGAATGCATTAGGCTGTTAATTAAACACATNTATTGTGATATTTAAATTAATTTGATTGTTAGTATTTCTCGAGATTGAGGGGTTACCTGGTTTTGCACCGTGTCAAATCCTTGTGCAAAACCAGGTAAGTTATTTTTACTTTTTTCCAGTTTAACTTTTGACTTCATTTTTTAAAAAATCGAAACAGCCACAATTCAATTTAATAATTATCGATGTAAAAATTACACAATTACACTGTATGCAGAAGAATTACACTGTATGCAGTATATGATAGCAGAAGAGTTATAGTTATAAAAGAGAATGACGGATCTAAGACTGGAGCGGATTGCTTGGCTGAGTATCGGAGGAGGGCGGTACTTGGGAAGGGTGTTGAATATAGGCAATGCTTGGGCAAACAAAGTAACCCCATCCATATATAAGAATATAGGAGCTGAATAGCACTGGTTACCTTCCTCTTGGTTATTGCTTTCCACGTGTGCCAGGTTATCAACAATCAGCAGAGCATTTTTTCCATTTGCGAGTTAACATTAGTGCCGTAGTCCCCTGTGTTGTATTCTCACGATATTTTTGGTTTTAATTATATTATAACCACCCTAATGAAACATGTTTTTCATAACTATCGATAAAATGGCATATCTTATAGATTTTAGTAATATTGCGTATTTGCAATAATTGACTGATCTATTTAATCTACGGTGATTAGGCGCACGATTTTTTTTTACAATTACTATTTTTTAATTAGTATTAAAATTCTTGAAAATTCTTAAAAATAATTGTGTCGATACTTTTTGTGCCAACGAATTACACCGTAAGTTTAATTTATTCGATAAAAAAGTATTAAAATCAAAGTTCGCCTCAGAGATGCATTAAAACGCTGTTGGAGGGCCGCCGGACCCCCCTTCTAAATGAAACTAATGTATAGTATGTAATTCTTTTTTGATTTTATATTTATTAATTTTAATTATTTTTCTTTACGCACGATAATGATAAAGCCAAATAAGCACCTAAAACAGTATATCGAATAACATATTTAGTAAGTCCCTGAGATAACAAATAGTTATATGTCAATTACTGTAAACCTTTACCAACAAATTATTTTCATATTTTCTTTGTTTTATGAGGCATTATGATATTTAAAATTCCTTTAATGTCTTAAAAAGTTTAAGATTTTTTTAAATTCTTAAAATTGTTCCATTTCGGGTGTTGCGATATTATAAAGTGGAAATTTTAGCTTAGAATTCCGTAAAAACGTGTTTTAAGATGGTGAAATTTTAAAAAAATCCTTAGGAGAACCCCTTCTCGCTTTTTTCTAACTACTCCAAAGCTTCCAACCCTTACAATTTACAAAAAATTTGTACATGTTGCCCCTCCCCGACTCAAAACCTTGCCACGCCCGTGATCTTATATATACTATGACTACAACACCGTGTTTTATATTGCTTGTCAGTGTGAAACATTTCAAATAACTTGATCTATGTACAGAAATTTTAAAATCCGATACTTTAAAAAAAAAAAGATTTCACTGATTAATTCCGATCGACGATGAACTTAACCGTATTTTAATTATAATTTTCTACGGAGATTTAAGCTTATATAAGAGTTTTAACAATAATAAATGCGAATGAAGTCGTGCAAGAAAGATGTTTGCGACATTGTAGCTTTTAGACTTTTCATTTTGTCGCCGTCCATTCTACCATGTAACACACCGCCCGATCGAGTAGTTTAACTTATTGTCGATTCGTTTTCGGTCTTTAGAAGCGAAATGCCAACACAAACAAACAACACGTTACAAATAGAAATACGTTTTTTCTACCGTTTCTACGCCCTTATGTTTGTCTAAGATACTTTTAGTTTTTTTGTGTATTTTTTTAAACGGATTTCAGTAAGTGAAAACAATTTGTCGGTACGACCCATAGGGGTGTCGGTGTTTCGGTACGTTTTTCCTTGTTACCGACGACCGTGTAAAAGGTTTTCTTTGGAAGCGCCCGGTGCAATAAAATTATATTAGGTCGAAGGGGTAGGAGGCGTAGACACGGGGTTGCATGCCATTTATTAGTAGCCTTGCCGACACCTGTATGCCAGACCCTGGGTCCCTACGTTCCGCCCTCCCACAACCCCTTTACCTCCTTTTTTTTCAATCTGACTGTCAGTAAGAATTTCCTTTTCCCCAGACATGTCCGATCGTCGCTGTCTAAAAACTTTTTTGCCGTCCTAGAATCGAGGAAGGTATTTGTAACAAAACATTTGTTCCGAAAGTGTTTTACGAAGAATATATTTTCGGAGCTGTGGCTCACGGAACCTAAACAAAATAAGGACGGGTAAGGCACAAGTGTACGGATAACTGCAGTTTAAGGGTGATTTTCCGTATCGAATTTAGAATACAGCAGAGTGTTAATGCGGTTAGTCGAGAAGCGCCATCATTTACCTACATTTGCTTGCCTGATATTATTTTTTGCTGTTATTGTTAAAAAGGGTATTTTCCTGTAGTAAGATAAATAAATGCGATGCATATACATCCAAATGGGCTGGATCGTGGTATAAAACGATTTGAGGACGGCGCGGCGCGGCGTGGCGTAGCACATTGTATTTCATTTTAATGGTTTGTCCTGTTTAAAGCACCAAGTGACGTTTCCTTGTTCGTATTGGTTCATTGTGTATATTTATTTATTTGTTTTTTAAAGGGTGTTGGACTGCTTGGTCATATACACCCAGTTCTTGTTTTAATTAACAATATATAGTTATATACATAGGGATACATTGTTTATATTTAACAACAATACATTTCAGCAAAATCTGTTTTTACTAATAAATTGCTCACAAGCTATTTACTTGTACAGAGTAATCCTTGATACTTGTTGACACGTATTTGATGTCGGCAAGTTTGTGATGTCGACACGTATTTGGTGTTGACACGTATTCTAGTAAGCTCAGGCTTTGCAGCGTATTATTTATAAGTTTAGATAATATTTAATGTGTCCGATAGTTTAAATGTTTGTGACAGTCAGTCTTAATAATTAATCTTTTTTCTGTTATAGCCGTTATTCCCGTGGCAACAGCCTTAATTATAATATATTTAGAAAAAAAGTAAGCTCGACTAAATTAATTTATATATCTATTTAAATATGTAATATTTGAAGACCGTTTATTTTTACGGGGATAAATGCGGTCGGTTTAGCCGATTTATTTCGAGGTGAGGCGGTCGAGGATTACCCGCATTTCGGTTAAAGCTCCGCTTATCGATAAGAAAAATACCGTGTTTACATGTCAAAGCCGATACGTCGATAAAATAATTCTTCTTAACATTTAATTTTAACTTTAATGTCATAACGTTTCATAACTCGCTAGAAAAATATTATGGTGCTTTAAAAGTAGGAGGGCTTAACATGGAGGGACGGGGGTGGGGGTTGCACGAGAGCTGCAGGAGAGCTTGTCCGCGCCTTGCAGCACTAAGTCTTTCTATTCTTATTATTAGCTTTTTTTTCTATAAGCTTTTTTTTATTTCAGTCTTGTTGCTTTCCTTGTTCCAGTTGTTCNGCTGTTAATTAAACACATTTATTTTGTATTATTAATTAAGTCATAACATAACAAGAATGCATTAGGCTATTAATTAAACACATTTATTTTGTATTGTTAATTTAGTCATAACGTAATAAGAATGCATTAGGCTGTTAATTAAACACATTTATTTTGTATTATTCATTTAGTCATAACATAATAAGAATGCATTAGGCTGTTAATTAAACACATTTATTTAATGTTTTTTGATTTACTAAATACATCATAGTTGCTTGATCTACTATGTAACCTAAACAGTAAGCCACTTTTAAAATTTAAAAATAAAAAAAATTGTGTATACTCATACACTTTGATAATTCGGCTATTATTTGATGGGTAGGTAATGCTCTTATCGCTGTTGTTAATGCTAATAAGGTGGTAGTAACTACTATTGCTAAAAATAAATTTATTAACAGAAATCCGTGAGCGATAAAAATTTCAGATCGGTTATAATTAACTACCCCCTCTTAACTTTCGAACGGTTTGAGATAAATTAATGAAACTCGGATAATTTCTACCACTCAAACGCAAGTTTTTTTCATGCACTCGCCCACTGGGGGCAAACTTTGCCCCCAGGCCACCCAAATTAGATTTTTAACAAACGATTAACAATATTCCTCTATAATAATATTCGCCTCCCAAATTAAAAATTTCAAATCGGAATATATATTTTTGATAGCATATTTGGATTCTACTGTGAAAAATAATAAACTTTTACTTGTAACAATTTTTTCTAGCTCCGATATTTTGCCCCCTGCAGAGGGGCAACGATAGCAAAGTAACCTTTCCGAAATAGTAAATAAAAAAAACACTTAGATCGTTATAAAATCTAAACGGTTAGAAATAAATTAATGAAACTTGGGGGATCTGTATACCATGTATAAAGAGAAGTGTGTATACAACCACTTGCTTACTACGGGCAACCACTTTGCCTCCAGGAGCTGAAATATACCATTTTTATACCTTTGCCCCCCTGTAGGGGGCAAAATATTGGACTTTTTTTGGACCACCCTATGAATAATATGTATATTTGTGTGTGTGAGTGAGTTTTTTTTTAATTGAGTATTATTATTGTCAATAACAGAGGAATATTGTTAATCGTATGTTAAAGTTAAACATCTAATTTGTAGGTGAGTTTAAGGTGCAATAGCTACCTCAGTATCTACCTGAGTGGGGGCCAAATATATCTCACTGTGCTTGCGGTCTCGAGTTGAGTTTTCCCTTAGTTTTAACCGGTTACATACCCTTGTTTTAATTTGTTACAAGATTTCAGTTGCTATCGTATACGTGAATTTAATATTTCGTATCACTGTTAGAAAAACAAAAAACATCAGTCTTTACTTAAAGCTATAAGCTAACTCTAACCGTAACGAAAGTTTTAACTCACTTAATAATAATACATATATCATTTCTTCTTTTAATTTTCGGCAACGTACCTAATTTTATTAAACATGTATCTATATTTTATATCCGTTCTTTTAACTAGTTTATCGATTTTATATAATGACGACCTAGTAAATATTAAAGTCAAGCTTCGTGTCTATCTTATATAAGAGGGTGTCGATTATTAAAAATGTCTGTTTTTAAATTCGTTATAACAACTTTTAACAAGGGTATATTATACTGGTAAATTAACAATGTCGGTAAATCTAACTATTTCAAAAGGTATCTACGATATGTATAATGCGATGCTTGGTGGGTGGGGAAACATTTAGGCCACGCCCCCTGGGTAGAAGAGACATGGCCGCCGCTAACTCCCACCGCATCACCCCGGGTCCACTTTATTGCCTTTAATTGCTTCCTATGAGCGTCTATAAAACGGCCTTTATAGCCCCCTACTAAATTAACCTTTAGCGTATTTTCCTCCCTCCAGCTGAATATCGTGAGGCATCTAACTTTTTTTTTTTTGGACAGAACTTAAATGTGAGCTCTCGGAATACATTAAAGGCCTTATTCTTTCATTAGATAATACATACACGAAAACCAATAAGAGTTCCTTATGTCCATTTAGTAAAACTTACTAATCCACGTGTCCATTTCACCCGAGCAAATTCACTCTACCACGGCCCACGGCTAAACAAGATTTCATTTGAAACAAATCAATTGTAATATACAGTTTGAAAGAATAAGACGCTCAGAACCGTTTCACTTGTTTTATACAAGAAATCCGTTTAAACAAGTCATGTAGATATGTAAAGGTTGCGAGAAAAGGGTCCCGCGTTACAAAGTACTGCGGGTTGTACCTGTCAATTAACTCGGCGCCGAAACAATAGTCCTCTTAGAAAAGCCTCGGATATCGGCTAATTAACAACTACGGAACCGTTTCTGCGTGGGTAGTCGGGTAGAGCATCGAGCCGCGAACAGCAAACACAGAGGTCTTGCCCACAGTTGCAAGTCTTTCTGTCTACCGGTAGATATATTTAGACATTTCTCCCTTCCTATTTAATAAAACCGATAATAATATTAATCTTTAAGCTTCGATTTTTAATTATTTTAACTATTTCGTACTTTTCTAGGGTTAAGTTACTAATTTTTAAGGTTAATATTACGAGGTTAGTTAGTGGGACAGCAAGCCGAAAGAGTACTCTAGTATCGCAAACAATACCTACTTATACTTGTTATAAAAAAAACAAGTATAACTTGTTAAACAAAAACAATCTAACTTCTTTGTTTTTGTTTTAATTGTTAATAGTCCTTAATNATGTCAAAGCCGATACGTCGATAAAATAATTCTTCTTAACATTTAATTTTAACTTTAATGTCATAACGTTTCATAACTCGCTAGAAAAATATTATGGTGCTTTAAAAGTAGGAGGGCTTAACATGGAGGGACGGGGGTGGGGGTTGCACGAGAGCTGCAGGAGAGCTTGTCCGCGCCTTGCAGCACTAAGTCTTTCTATTCTTATTATTAGCTTTTTTTTCTATAAGCTTTTTTTTATTTCAGTCTTGTTGCTTTCCTTGTTCCAGTTGTTCCTCGTATTTATTAATATGTTTCTTGTTTGTCGCAGCGATTTACCATTATCGGATTTAAGATTATGTTAACATGTGGTGTTTAGTCAAACGTTTATTTATCCTTCTAGATAAGACGCCGACGCGCTGTTTTCTACGGTGTCGTTTTCTCAAGTAATCCGTTAAGATCGCTAAGCAGTCTATGTATGCGCAGCGTATGTACCACCGACGTTTGTACGGGAACAATAGGTGTATCTAACCGGACGGATCGACGTGTCCGCATCGATCCACGAGGAGCCCTTTCCTCCTCGCCGTTTAAACGACGATTATGTGAGTCGGAACAAACGTACTGGGACGGGAAGGCGCGGAAGCGTCGAAAGCGGTCGAGACAGGGTGAGAGATCCGACGGGGGGACGTAACCCGCTCCGGAATTAAGTTGTTAGCCGTTATGGGCGCCTTGGGAGCCACCGCCGGAGAGACTTGCCTTCTCCCTTCGTATAAATTACATCCCCGAGACTCGCATTTGAAAATAAATCCTCCAGTAAAAAGTTTTTTCGAATTCCGAAATGACGGGTAGCGACAGTCGAGCCGTTATACGGATTCGCCTAAACCGTCGCTAAGATACATTACGGATCAGGGCCGTATATTCTTCTTTTGTTAATTCCATATCGGTCTATTTATTTACCGTTTCGGCAAACGCAAGCGGGGCGTCTATATCAGGTTAAAACTAATCAAGTCCGCGGTCGTTTCTCGTCGGTCGTCGAGAACGAGCCATCTGTGAAACCGACTATTTTTATCGCTCGTCACAGAGATCTTGGTTATCCGGTGAATTTACAGTCTCGGTGACACTCGACGTGACACCGAGGTGTGTCCGTGATACCGTCTTTCGACGGCTGTACATCACTAAATGATAACCACTGGAGACGTTCATAAAAAATAACACTGTGGCCGCAATTTTATATAAATGATAAACAAACACGTTTGGGCATTTTATACGGTCTCCAGTGTTAATTACAACTACTATACTGACACAGAACTCTCGGTGGTAACTCTCGCAACTTTACCAACCTGTCTAGTGGTTATATCTCGGTCAAGACAATAATGCTTTTAGTCGCTTATGTGGGCGAGACAAACTGATCTGAATATGTCGAGTTAACCAGCCAACATATTCTAGTGCTATAGCACAGACCAGCGGTAGTTTGAGTAATTGCAATGTCGTTTGTATTTATCGGCATCTTGGATAACAGTAAAAGAAAGCAAAGATGCAGACGGGCTTGGTAGCTCCGTGCTCATAAGACATCATGTCAAGTGTCTACTTGTAATCCCTTTCCTATAAGTCTTTCTACTTGTAATCTCTTGTCCATAAAATTGTCTCTATTTTTAATCTCCTGTGTATAAATATTTTTTTAATCGTATAAATTTTCGGTATACTTGTTGTTAAATATTTTTTATGAATCATTAATATAATTACCATGTATATATTTATTCATTAGGTTCGGCGTTAGTAGGCCTTGTGTCCGTTGAATCTATCTCTACAAAAGGTAGTTCTTATCTTTTTAGTAAAAATTATCTTTCTGAGATATGACCTACTCTTCTTAACATTTAATTTTAACTTTAATGTCATAACGTTNGTGTACGGCCTAAATTTGCCCGACACCAGGTTTGCGCAACATGATGTTTGACGTGTTCGGCCTAAATTTGCCCGACACCAGGTTTGCGCAACATGATGTTTGACGTGTTCGGCCTAAATTTGCCCGGCACCAGGTTTGCACAACATGATGTTTGACGTGTACGGCCTAAATTTGCCCGACGCCAGGTTTGCGCAACATGATGTTTGACGTGTACGGCCTAAATTTGCCCGACGCCAGGTTTGCGCAAAACGTTCGTTCGTGTACGGGGACCTTTATAAATATACGTATTTTGTATTACGTCGTCGATTCATAGTTGTTTTAATTGAGTTTGCTATTGGCTTATTATTATCTCTTTGTTTTTATTTTATTAGGTAAACGATTAATTCTAGTTACTACGTTATCTTCTTATCGATACGACATAGTTAATCATTAAAAACGGTATTTTAGCAGTTTTTTTTTTTTTTTTAGCAATTTTTCTGCTTCCGGCGGATAAAATACCGTATGCAACAACAACAAGGCGGCAACGGAAACGTTTTTAAGCCGTGCAGGTATTCCTCGTCTAGGTTTTCACTTCGGCAGATAATCAGGCGAATTACCAGCCTCTATTTTTTCATAACCTGTCCTCGTCTACGGCTCGGTTAAGTCGATCACTCGTCGTGTTTATAAAGGCTACCGACGAACAACGTCAGTAGAATTTTTATCGAGTACAACAGAAATTTATTTTATTTTCTTCACCCGCTTAACTATCTCGTTACGATTTTTTTAAATTCTATTTTGGTAACTATGTAGTTCGGTTTGAAAGAGAAATGTTTTTTGCCTGTTGTTTTTGTTAGCGGGAGGTAGGGG
>KZ651889.1:209515-219984 GCA_001010745.2 Gerris buenoi
TTTTTTTTTTGTTGGTATTTTTTGAACCGCTACCATCGGCAGGTAAGAGGAGTTGAACTCTATTCTTTTCACCCCCCCCCTGCCAAAACACATTGGTCCTTTGGGCCGAACGATAAATTGACTTCTTTATCTATTTTTACCTTTATTATTTAATTCATGTACGCACAAAAATTTTCTACGTAGTGAGCTACTTATTACAAATATCATTTGTAACATTCTGTATATCATTAGACTTTATTTTTATTTTTTTTTATTTTACAATATTATGTAACACATCTCTACGATGGATCCAACATCTGAACAAAAGGTCATCGTTCTCAAGTCAAAACTACAAAATCTATTTTCAGACATCAAAGAGGTGGTGGACCAAGGACGTCACATAGATAAGGAACCAGATGCTCTTGGAATGTGTTGACATAAACTTTGTCAACTCTGTACAAGTGGATGGCAAACCACTTTTTACTTAATCATTAACCACTATTATATTTGTACTTAACGTAACCACTATTATTTATTAATCATTGTTAATGTTCATATCATTCCTAAATACATTCTGTTCTATTTGAATACAATATTCAATAGGTTATGGAGCCCAGGTCAACGCAGTATTAATACAATAATCATACTAACCAGAAGCTTTAAAATCTAAAGATCAGATTTTTAAAAGTGTCAAATCAAGTGTATTTAAATCAGTCAAAATACATCAACCTAAAATAAAATTAAAAAAAAAAACTTCAAGAAAAAAATAAAAATTCTTAAAGAACACACTATGGATAAATTTAAAGGGATTCACATCCAGAAGTTTGATGGAAGTAACTTTGGAAATACCAACTTGAAATCATTTTCAAAGCGGAAGACTTGGAGAAAATTGTAAGAGGAGAAGAGAAACAGCCCACCAGTGAGAGCAAAATACAAGAAATAAAAGAGTGGAATCAGAAGAATGCCAAAGCCATGCTAATAATCTCAACAGCAATGGAATTTTAACAGCTACAAACTGTAATGTGCTGTGACACTGCAGCAACTATGTGGGAACGTTTAAAAGTTATCCACGAACAAAGGTCTGCTGTTAATAAGATTATGTTAAAGCAGAATTTCTTTAATTATAAGATGGTATATTGATTCATGGACAAAACGATTCTCTCGCTTTGACAGGCTTGTAAGAAGCTTTGCCTATGCTATCAGATTTGTGACTAAGCGATATCTGAATAACTCTGGACCAATAACCGCTAATGAGTTTGAAGAAGCTCTGTTAACGCTTGTAAAAGTACTTCAGAAATATTATTATCCTAANCAGGCTTGTAAGAAGCTTTGCCTATGCTATCAGATTTGTGACTAAGCGATATCTGAATAACTCTGGACCAATAACCGCTAATGAGTTTGAAGAAGCTCTGTTAACACTTGTAAAAGTACTTCAAAAATATCATTATCCTAATGCATTTGGCAATAATTATAAAGTTGACCCTATTATTACCAGTTTAAACGTCTTCATAGACAATAAAGGTCTGCTCAGGGTGGGCGGACGCATAACAAAGTCTAACTTATCTTTTGATCAAAAACATCAAATCTTACTACCTAAGCGGTCCCACTTCACGTCTATATTAGTGGACCATTATCACCGAGAACATTTTCATATTGGTCCAACATCATTGCAAGCCATAATAAATCAAAAGTTTTGGATACCATGAGCACGCAATCTTATCAGACACCACAAGTCCAAATGCATCACATGTATTCGATTAAGTGAAACTCCGAAAGCTCCATTTCCCCATAAATGGATCTTCCTGCTTCACGTTTCCACGAAATCAGAGCCTTTTATAAAACTGGGGTAGACTTTGCCGGCCCTTTTATATGTAGAGAATCGTCTAGAAGAAAATTACCTACCATAAAAACCTACCTATGTTTGGTCATTTGTTTGCCTACTCGAGCTGTTCACTTGGAAATAGTTTTATCACTTATTACCGAAGCATTCCTAAATGTTCTAGATCGATTTGTGTCCCGGCGAGGAAATGAAACATTTCTGGTTTATACTTGGAGTTTAAATCTTTTAGAGCTTTGTACCGATAAATATCATACTTAAGCACTCGATAGGTTAGAAAGAGAGGCAGCCTGGATTGATTCATGGACAGTACTTTTTAAATGTATTTCAAGTGCGATTTCAAAGTGTCAAAGTGTGGCAAAATATGGGGGGAAGCTGTGTCTCTAGATAAATCATGTAGTTCGGCGATATTTGAGGAAGGGAAAAAATATATTTTTAATGAAATAGGTTAGAAGCGACTCTAACTTGTATGACTCTTGCAAACTTGAGCCCCATAACACGTAATGGATTTAGTTAGATACAGCTTGAAATACTTTGAGCTTGGCACTATGCTGTCGTCCTAAGAACCCTCTCGACGTGTTGTCGATTCCAAATTTGGCCAAGTTTATTCTTTCTGTGAATTGTTTGTCTAAAGATAGTTGCGGAGTCATAACACCTAAATATTTGTACTGGTTAACTTAACCCATTAGTTACCGAATTATTTTTTTTTCGATGTTTTTCAAAATTTATACAAAACTTATTACTAGTACTGCCAATAAGTCGAGTAAAAATTAAATTTTAATTTTTTCTTCAGTGGTTTAGCAATGGCGGCGTGTTGCCATATGGCAACATTGGCTACTCAGAGTAAAAAACAATTATTTACTGGAAAATAATTATATTTTTATTTAAGATATAATTTGAGCTATATTTGGCATTGAAGACAAAGAAAATGAAAGATAACATTTTATAATTAACAATTCAATTAATTTTGCAATGTGATAAGTCTCAAAAAAATCTAGGCACAACCACTTTGCTCTCATTATTGACAAGCAATATTGGCTCATACAATGCCTTTTCTGTTGCCTGGTATTTTGTTATTTTTTTATTTTTTATAAAATTATACATTCCATTAAAGTTGATACTTAGTAAAATTTTACTGGAAACAAAAGTCCTAATGAAGATAAAGGTCTGCCAGTTTTTCTTCTTGGATGCCGTATTTTCAAGTACGTCATAACATAACAATTTCTCTTCTAAATTTTAATTGTTTGATTGAGCTATCTGACATTCTATTTAGTTGCCAAGCGTTATTTACTGCAGCATCTATCAACAGATATATTATAGCCCAATGAAGCTCTTTATTTCTCAAGTTGATACGGTGCTATTCTACAGTTTCCTCCATCCTGTCTGTACCGCCCATGTGTTTGTTGTAATCGTAATAATAATAATTGTACGAGTTCCCCTGGTGTATATCAGAATTAATCAGATTTCCGTTCGGAGTATTCAATGACCATATCTTGTAACCAAACCTCACAGGTTTACCACGAATCAATGAATTAAAAGCTACGTCGCGTCGTCCGTGGTAGTACCTAACCATCGTTTCTTAGGAGATTTCTCGTTCTGGTATGAAGTATATTAAGAAATCATGGAATGAGTGGTATGCTAAATATGATGTACATTTTAGCTAAAGCCATAATAGTTTTGAGTTGACAGTTATGTACTCTGAGTGGCCATATGGCAACACTCGACTTTTACCCTAGATTAGGCAGTACTGAATCAAAATAAAAAAAAAAATTTATAACATAAATAGTTTATGTAACTGTTTAAGAATTAGAAACCATATATAGAAAATAAAAAAATCACAATAGCAATAATAATATTAGTTACTCTCTGTCAACATTCATAAATGTTTACAAAAACAAATATCTTTTTTGAAAAACACCCAATAACAGGAACAATCACATTAAATATGGAAATTAAATTAATTCTTAAAACATTAGAAGGGTCTTAAGGACAGATAAACTGTGTTTCCGTAATTTAATTAATATTAGATAGAGAGATACACCCAAACAAAGAAACGCATTTTTGCGTTGCCATATGGCAACTTCGGCAACTAATGGTTTAACTACCTCCAGATGATTAGGACCGAATTTCCATCTCTCTATTTTGCTACTTTACCGCCATTACTAAATATCATGATTTTTGTTTTGCATAGGTTTACTTCCAGCCGCCAAGAGCGGCAGTATTCGTAGAGATCATTTAGCATGACCTGTAGTATCTTATAGGCTCCGTTAAAACATAACAACAAGCATACATTAAAACCCTTATATTCCAGTTGTCTACAAAAAAGTCCACCTTCTAAGCTGTCGTGAATATCATTTAAGTATATAGCAAATTATAAGGGGCTTAAGATACAACCTTGTTTTACTCCCGCCGTATTAGAAAAATTTGTAGAAGTACCTTCCGGGCACCAGACACAGGACTGTGAACCTTCATTGAGTGCTTGTATCGTTTTAGTCAATTGTGCCGATACACCCATATGAAGTAACTTATAATACAAAACATTTCGCGATATAGAGTCAAATGCTGCTCTAAAATCTACAAATCATGCATAGACTTTATGCCTCTTAAGTCGGGTCTTAATCTTCACTAAACTAGTTAAATTATAAATGTTATCGACAGTGGAGTATTCTGATCTGAATCCCGTTTGAAATTCGTTTAACACATTATTTTCGATGACCCAGTTGTTGAGCCTACATTGAAGAATAGCAGTAAACAACTTGCACAAAGTATCTTCTATACATAAAATTCCTCTATAGTTATCACCTTTTACATTGAAGAATAGCAGTAAACAACTTGCACAAAGTATCTTCTATACATGAAATTCCTCTAGTTATCATCTTTTACATTGAAGAATAGCAGTAAACAACTTGCACAAAGTATCTTCTATACATAAAATTCCTCTATAGTTATCACCTTTTTTGCGAATAGGAAAAATCAGACTTCTCATAAACGACGCCGGCACTTTACCCGATGTATATATCTTGTTGAAAAGATGAACTATTTTTTCAATCCCGACCAATGGCAGATTTTTATAGTTCTCATAAGGTACACCATCTATTCCGGGGGCTTTATTATTTTTGGCTTTGTTGATAACATCCTGAATGAATAACATCTTGAATGGTAATAACAGGGATGTCGAGTGCTGGGACCAGCTTAGCAGGGGCAGCGTAAGATATCTGAAGATCAGTTTCAGGCTTTAAAAGTGATTCGAAGTGTTGAATCCACTCACTTGCTGTAATTTGCGAAACATTATTAGATTTTCCTTTCTTCAAGAAATTAACGGCCTCCCAAAAATGTTTCGAGTCACTTACACTCGTGAGTCTTTCTCTAACGTTATTAAAAAATAGAGCCCGCTTCTTTTTACAAATAATTTTATATTCATTATTAGCTTTTGTGTAATAAATCTTGACTAATTGCAACTTATAGTCTAAAGATGTTAAATAAAGAGAAACTATTGATACGGGCCTTTTCACACTCACCGTCATACCAAGGCTCTTTATACCTAGTAATATTATTATTAATTATTAATATTTTTTGCTTTGTGTCATGTACATTCTTTAATATTTTGTATAAGTATATCGACCAACTCTTGCTCGTCATTAGGCCAATCCTTTATAGTATTCAGTATACTCTCCATTATCGTTTTGAAACATTTTTTGTCCCATGAAGACCAGATAGTTTTGGGTATACGAGGAACAAGCATATTATCTATTTTCTTTACTGCCGACAGGGATAGGTTATAGGGTAATCGGTAAATGATCTGATCTAATATCGGGCCGTACCGTGAATTCCTTGACTACCGGTAGTAGATTAGATTATTAGATGAAATACAGCAAAGGTCGATTGTTGATTTACCTTCGCCTCTAAAGAAAGTAAATTCGTCATCCATATCGTGGGATTTAGTTCTCCCGTTAAGCACAACCAAATCAGAATTTTTAATCGGTCTGCCACCTGCTCCAGGTCTTAAGGGTGTAAATAAAAACTAAGTTTTTATAACATACAGCGATATTTCAACCCCACTTGAGCCATTATCAAGCTTAAAATCATTTCGTTATCCACATAAACTCTTATTAAACATTTTTTTCCAATTAATTTTACTGTAACAGCTTCATAACTGCCTTAGTCACTCCACTTGTACATTTTACAGTCAAAAAATTTTTAAAAAAATGTTAAAAAATGTTTCTCGAAGAGAAATTTGTCATGGG
This sequence comes from Gerris buenoi, assembly GCA_001010745.2. Classification (NCBI taxonomy): domain Eukaryota; kingdom Metazoa; phylum Arthropoda; class Insecta; order Hemiptera; family Gerridae; genus Gerris; species Gerris buenoi. Next base: position 215,576 of record KZ651889.1, read on the forward strand.
TTATCTAATCAAACTTTTTTAACAGTTTTTTAAATTTTTCGACTGTAAAATGTACAAGTAGAGTGACTACGGCAGTTATGAAGCTGTTACAGTAGAATTAATTGGTAAAAATGTTTAATTTTTACCACTCTAGTATACTACTATACTCTTTTTACTAATAATACTCTACTAGTACTCTAAGTACTCTACTAGTACACACTACTATACTCTTTTTTTAATAATTAAGAGTTTATGTGGATAGCTTATAATAGGATAAGCTTGATAATGGCCTAAGTGGGCTTAAAATATCTCTGTTTGATATAAAAACTTGGTTTTTATTTATACCCTTAAGACCTTGAGCAGGGGGCAGACTAATTAAAAATATAGTAATAAAAGGGTAATTGCTACTTCCAAATCAGAATCGTTACACAGCTCGATGAATTTCTTTCCTTTAGCATTAGCAACTAAGTCCTTCGATTTCCTTACTGGACTAATCTTTAATTCTTATTACTTCTTAATTCTTCTTATTCTTCGAAATTCTATATTATTTCTTCAGGTAATACCTACCTGGATATCTCTAGCATTACTATCCCTTAAAATTACAAAGTCTAGGTTACTATACTCATGCAATAAACTACGTAAAAAATAAAAATCACTTTCCCAATTGTTTGGGCTTAAATAAAACGGAACAAGGTAAAGGTATTTATCATCGAGTTTAATTTTAATTATAGTGATGTTATTAAGATTGTGAAAAGTAGGTGTATTATTATTAATTAGTTTAGACTTGATACCGAGAACGGTTCCTCCACTCGCTCGTCCTTTTTTATGTACTTTTATAGCAGGAGTTTTTCTAACAGTGTATTCGGGATATAATTTATCTATGTTCGAAAGGTTTTCTTCTGTGACAAACGTTTCACAAAGAAAAAAAATATCGTAAGTAAAATTAAACTAAAAAAAACATAGGGTTCCACTTGATACAATTCAAGCCGGCACTATTAAAGGAAACAATCCGCAGATCGAAAGGCGCTACCTGGGCTTTCTCCGTCCAAGGGAGCTTTCTTTTTCCCCTATGACGTCATGGGTTTTGGTGTGGAGATCGTTGTGGAGTAGAGATAAGATACTCATTTCCGTGTTCAGTTTGCTGTACTTTAAGGTTTGTAGATTTATTTTCAGTTGTAAGTGCAGCTTTTATGAGAGACGTGGGATCCTGATTAAGAATGGAAGCTAGCATCTCCGTTCCGTCCATATTATTCCAAATAAGACCTCTTTCGTGAGACCAAAAGAACCGATTTCCGTTTATTAGCAAGAAATATTTAATATTATCGATGTTTTTATATTCGGATGATGTCGATTAATTTCACGCTTTATCGTATTCCGGCCTCTCTCCGTCCACATTAAAAGCTATTTTCTGAAGAACTAGATGTTCCCCGGGAAAACGGTTCATCGTTAGATTCATATTTAAATAGACGGCATTTTAGAATTCATTTTAATCAAAATAGTCGGAACGGTTTTTGAGAAATATTTTTTTTCAAAGTTTTTTCAAAGTTTTTGGGGGTTAGCTCCCCAACATTGGGAGTTACAATTAATTATTTTTTTCCTTCGTTTTTTTTCAGAGTTTTTAGGGGGTAGCTCCTCCAAATTTGGAATTAAAGTTTTCTACACATCTATGCCAAATTTCGTCAAAATCGGCACTGTAGTCAGTGCAAGTGTCTGCACTGTAGTCAGTGCAAGTGTCTGCACTGTAGTCAGTGCAAGTGTCGGCACTGTAGTCAGTGCAAGTGTCTGCACTGTAGTCAGTGCAAGTGTCTGCACTGTAGTCAGTGCAAGTGTCTGCACAGTAGTCAGTGCAAGTGTCTGCACAGTAGTCAGTGCAAGTGTCTGCACTGCACAGACAGACAATTTTTAAAAACCACTCTTTTGCACTTAGGGGATCTCAAAATATGTCAATCCAGCAAAATCTCTAAATTTAAGTTTTGCGCCATCACAATACTTTCTCTTTGTATGTAGTAGTTTATGTATAGTATAGTATATATTATGTAGTTGATATATGAGAAAGTTAAAACAGACAACTCTTTGACTTGATTAGTAGAGTATCTGCACAAAATTTCAGCTTTCAAAGTTAAAGAGGGAAGGCACCAGTTAAGATTAAAATTTCAAATTTAGCAGATATTTTTCATCAGTTAATGAATTAAATATATCTATACACGAAGTCAAGTGGAACAAAATTGATTTTTTAATATGTATAACAAAAAACGGATCGTCATTGGATTTGAGGAGCAGAAAAAAAGCAGTTCGTTATTTTCCCCCCTTCAGCTACACCAGACGCCAGACATTTTTAAAGGTTTTAACAAGTGATCAATTATATTAACTCAAAAACAATTTTATCAAATCAAAACTATTTATTAACTAATTCCGAATTACAGAAATTTTCTTAAACTCGAATGCTAGGCATTAAATAGTTTTTTTAGTAGTATCATAAATATACAAACTAACGGCTGCAGTAGTTGATTGGAAAAGCAATACATTACTGTGCAATGTATGCTCAACTATAATGCATACTGTGCATAAATAAGCCCAGAATTATATAAATTTTGCAATAACTAAATAAGAAGCCATCGAGAAAGAAGTAATTGCCTCCAAATAAGAATGGCCTTTTAGAAGATATTTTTTTATTATTTTGGCTTTAACGGAGGTATGGTCGCCACGGTACGAAGGTATGGTCGCCACGGAGCTATTTTTACATAATTATGGCCTTAGAGGTATGGTCTCTATGAGGTGTTTTTGAAAGAAATTGATGGCTGGAGAGGTTTGTATATTTTGTTTGTATATATTCAATATGTTGTTATCACATTAATTCAGCAATAATTCATAATGATTCTCATCACTACAACTGAAAATATTAATCACTGTTCTGGAACATTTAACCGACTTTCCGGCCCAAGAAAATTCTATCTCGACTTTATGTATTTGAGGTAGTTGAATCCGAATCTCAAGTCAAAATTTCTCTTATACGTACAGTTTTTCCGGAAAATACGCCTAAAGTTAAAAAAAAATCGTGTTGGGGGTTTTCGACCCAATTTATGGCCCCAAAAAAATTGTAAAAAAACAATTATCGGGCGTTTTAATATCTTCAAACAATGAAGAACGCGAATCTAAAGCAGGGCCGATTTAACTATAGGGGCACGATGGGCACGTGCCCAGGGGCGCAAGAGGTTTGGGGCGCAACTCAAAAGGTTAGAGTCACGGCTTAACTTTGCAAGGGCAAAAAAATATAAATGGGAATATGTTAAATGAAAACCAAAAAACCCTTATACACAACTTTAGCATAAGTTAATAATTACTTAATAAATAATTAATTAATTCTCCTTCACTCCTGTTAATAATTACGCTTAATTTTTTATATGGATGTTATTAACCATAAAAGATTTAATAGCAATATTAGATTATTGTGTATTGCGCTAAACATATCTGAGCGCACGGTAGTGCGCTAGGCCAAGTTCCAGTAAGCAAGCAGTGTGTAGTGTATCTTTACTCTTTACATGAGATTTTTAGTGAGATACGGTTTAAAGAAATTAGTTTTTACCAACTAGTTTCGTAAAATATATTTACATCATCAGGGTATATGGCTTTGAATTTACAATTTTTTTATCTTATTAATTTATAAACAAACCTGTTTTATAAATTGACACTGTCTGTTAAAAATCTTGTCTGGTCTTTTCATAATAACAGAGATAAATAAGAAATTAAAAATTTGATATTATGTTATGATAGCAGATGCTAAGGTTATTGGTGTCAGTTCTAAAATTTACAGTGTTATTAGTTTTATATATATAATACATTTCCAGGACATTTCTTTTATAAAAATTTGGTTCTTGGGCAAGGACTATGGGATTCGAGAAATCAAATTTGTGTTTAGTGGAGTAGAAGTGTTGAGTAAGGGCAGTGGGGTTGGGGCAGTTGGGTTTGAGGCTGTATTCGTGCTGGTATAGACGCTTGTGTAGGTACTGGGAGGTTTGGCCAATATAAGATGAATCGCATTCAGAACAATTAATTTTGTAAATTACATCGGATTTGTAAGTGAGAGGAGTTGGGTCTTTGAGCGTGGAGTATAGGCTTTTGACGGTGTTAATAGGTTTGAAAGAAATTTTAGTGGTAGGGGACTGAAGTATTTTTTTGACTTTTTCAGAGAGACCTTTGACATAAGACAGTGAACAAAATTTAGCATTACTATTATCAAGTGGGATGTTTGGAGCTGCGTTATTATTATTATTTCTAGTGTTAATTATTAATTTGATTATGTTTTGAGGGTAGTTATTATCTTTAAGGCTTTGTTTGAATAGGCGAATATTTTTATCATGAAAGGAAATATCACTAAGAGCGAGAATGCGATTAAGGAAGGATTTGGCAAAGTTAAATTTTTGAGAATAGGG
>KZ651889.1:225537-235903 GCA_001010745.2 Gerris buenoi
TATTATTATTATTATTATTATTGAATATATATAAATAATAAAATAATAATATAGTACCTAAATACCTTTCGAGGCCCCCTGGGGGCCCCGGCCCCCCGGATAAGAACTGACGCCGATATTGAAACCGTTTTGAAACGCAATTATCTCTGTATATCGAATTGATATAAAAATAGAATTATCAATAAATCAATATTATCAGGGGGCATTTAAGTTTAAATAATGGAGAATTTAAAAACTTTTAAATTTTCGATTGCGACTAGATTAATCATCGATCAAATGAATAATATATTGTATTACTTGCTGGACGGTTTGTATAACTAAATCAAGAGGTAGTTTTCAAATAAGGAGAAAGTGCCGATGTTTTTTCTCTTTCTCTCAGGCTCTAGGTTCGCCGTGACGTCATAGGGAGAACCTCAACACTGCGTTTTTGGGTCACTTGACACAAAGTTATTTCGATGCTGTTCTGTGCCCGACAGTCTCGTATTTATCGTTAGCCGTATTTCCGTGCCTTCTTTTTAGTCCTTTATTCGGTTTTCTTTCGCCCCAAGTCGAGTAAAAGAAGCCGAAAGAGAATGTTTTGCTTTAGAATCACGCCCTAGTGTACGAGTTTTCAAAATCAATCGGTGTATATTTTTTCCGCGGTGGTTTAATTATACGCGAGGAGTCCGTGTGTCAAATGTCGAATCATATGGAGAGATCTGTGGGGTGGCCTTATCGTGTTTGCCCAGCACCTCGCACCTGAACGTCGGATTTACCATCGTTTCCTTGATTGCCATGTTCAAAGAAAACCACACGAGGAGAGGGTACGTTCTCTTATTTATTTATCTAGTCTCTTTTAACAAGTATACAGATATTCGTTTCCTCACCGGACGTTATATTCCGTCAGACCCGTCGTAGTTATAATCGCTTTTGCTCGCCTTACCTGTTTACCGTTTATAGTTTATCTTTAATAAGACGGTTAACTGGAGTTCGGTGTCCGGCGCCATTATTCAGTAGATGATATTTACCACTGGGTTTTTTAAACAAGTGCCCGTATCTACCCCTCTAAGTATATAAGCACTAAGTCGGATCCCAGTTTATCTAAATAATTCCTATGTTTTGCCTACGTCGGTTCCTGAGCCTTTGTCAAACATATGTTTGCATATTAAACACCTGAAGGAAAATGATGGTCCAACAAAGGGCCGTCTCTTGGCTAAATGAAAACATCACAGTATTATGCCCGTAATAATACCTAACCTGTTGACACTTGATTCTTTTCTCACATGAAAAATCGCTATTTTCATATTTCGATATTGCGAAGAATTCATAATCTCGCCTTCGCATTCCTTACTAAATATTTTATTATAACTTGCAATGTCTTTGAAAAAATGAAATATTTCTCAGTATGAAGAATTAAAATGTCAACTTTTACGCTATTTTGTTTGTACGGTATTTTTTTTATTTATTCCGATGTTTGATGTCTAATGTTAGTACAGTATTGTTTTATTTATTCCGATGTTTGATGTCTATATGTGCTATGTCTAATGTTTGTATGTTAGAAGTGATTATAGCCGTGTTAATGAGCTATCAGTCACAGTAAAATGATTATTGCTTTTTTAAATATATTTTCTTATATTATATTATTGAAAGCAGATGGTATCATATCTAAGTACTTAGTATTTACCCTGTCCTTAAATCGTCTACAATTTTCAATCGGATCATTGTTTTGGCATATTAACTTATCTCTTTATTTTGTTTTAATTATATATCTTATCGTACTCTATTTATACATTTATCTTTATTATGTTATTGTTAATCCAAGTTGAAAGCTGTCAAGTTAAAAGCAGATGCGAGATTTTTGACATTAGGATATGTTGCCTCGAAGCTTGTTATTCTATTGTATATTATACTCTCGACATAGCAAATGATTTTCATATGCTAAGTATCTGCAAACGTTTCAAATAAGTTTATCCTTCGGCTCTGACAAATCTCTGTAACATAACATGCGGTCCATAGAAAAACAGGCAGAAATGTGAGTAAAATTGCACCTAAACAGAAATGTATTATTTTATTCTTGTATTTGTCTCTTTCACTTTGTTTAAATTAACTTATACATGAATTATACAGTTAACTAGTGTGAAACAGTACCGATATGTCACTAGGAGGCCGAACTAGTGTGAAACAGTACCGATATGTCACTAGGAGGCCGAACTAGTGTGAAACAGTACCGATATGTCACTAGGAGGCCGAACTAGTGTGAAACAGTACCGATGTGTCACTAGGAGGCCGAACTAGTGTGAAACAGTACCGATGTGTCACTTGGAGGCCGATCTAGTGTGAAACAGTACCGATGTGTCACTAGGAGGCCGAACTAGTGTGAAACAGTACCGATGTGTCACTAGGAGGCCGAACTAGTGTGAAACAGTACCGATATGTCTCTAGGAGGCCGATTCTGTGACTTTGAAACCTCCCTTTTCATGTTGTTATACATCAAATTGTTGTTATGAAGATGTGCGCGCAACCTGTCAACGTGAATCTATAACTTGTAATAAAATAACTTTGTCTGTTGTTCTATTAGGAGAAATTGATAAATAAGGTTTGATATATAGCAACTCGAAATTGTTGTTGATATAATTCGTCAGGTAATGTTGTTATATATCAAATGCTAAAAACCAAAACAAAGTGATGCCATCATTGATGTTTTCATTCACTTTTCTTGTTTTCCGACTGAAATAACTTCAAGATCCAATTGCATATTATCCATAAGTATCAAAGGTGCAAACTAGGAAGAATTATCTTCAACTGAAATAACTATTTTCTTCAACAAATGTTGTTAAAATTAAACACCTTTAAATTGTAAATTTTATTCAATTTTTCGATGGATTTTTAAGGTGCATTTAAAAATAATAAACTAGTCGATAAAAGAAATGAAAATCAACTATTTTTTTTTTACATTTAAATACACCTTAAAAATCCATCAAAAATTGAATAAAATTTACTGAAATAACTATAAAATGGCCAATAAAAAGGACACTGTCAATCCGCAGGAGGGGTGTGGGGTTCATGGAAAAGCAGGTGTGAGGGTTTTTTCCAATCGGATTATGTGTATAAGTGTGTATCGAAATGTGTATAAGTTCGTATCTTTGTTATTATACACATTTGTCACAAGTTCGTATCTTTGTTATTATACACATTTGTCACAAGTTCGTATCTTTGTTATTATACACATTTGTCACAAGTTCGTATCTTTGTTATTATACACATTTGTCACAAGTTCGTAGCTTTGTTATTATACACATTTGTGAAAAAGGTAAAAAAATGTATTTATTAGAAAATCTTGAAATCCACAGAGCCCTAAGTAATCCCTGACATCGATTGCTTTAATGAAAGAACCAACCTGAATAACTCCATTCTAGTCAAACCCTTATAATAATAAACACTTCACTCACTCTCTCTTTCAACACAACACAGTTCCTTATCTTTATTAATAACAGTTGCCATCTTCATCAACTCATAGCATTTATTACACTTACTCTTATAAGGCTTTCTGTCCGTACAATTAGGTTAAATAAGTTTATTATGTTTAATGTTACTTACTCATTTATTATTTTGAGATCTGTTTAGAGCTTCTTGGATTACTATTGTTTCTTTTTTAGATTCTAGTAAACATTGTAAAACTTAAGTTTAGTCATTATTATTCAAACCTGTAATTTTCATACTGAAATTTAAATTTTACATATCGTCATGTGATTCCGAGGCAAATACAATTAGATCTAGACAAAACGGTATAATTTCAGTCGGTCCCACTACTCAAACGAAAATAAACATTATATCAGATAGGTTTCAAATTAAAAGCTTGCTTTTTAGAAATGATTAAGGAGGACTACCCTTATGAACTTCAACAAAAGAGGAGAGAGCTTACTAAATACGGGGAAGAATTAAAAAAGAAAGGTCACAGAGTGTCCCTAAGATACGATAAGCTGCTGGTTGATAACAAGCCTTATACTCAAAAGGAGATTGAAGAGGAGGGGGTCAAACTAAGTGGCAAGTAAGAGACAAAGGAGCATCGAATCATCGCCGAACGACAAGAAACGAAGCGAGGGGGAGAGGAACAACCGAGGAAGAGGAGGACGTGGTAGGGGAAGGTGGAACTTAGATAATGAAGGGATAAAAGAAGGAGGAATCAGGGGATAAAAGAGAGCAGGAAAAAGGAAGGGAGGAAAACAAAAAGACCGACGTGGAAGATGTGAAAAAATATGAAGCAAAAGAAGGAAAAGAAGTTAATAAATAGCAGTTATGGAGGAGCATTTGCTATCGAGGAGAAGGAATTAGACATTATAGGCCTTGCCGAAGTGAGGCGCAACTACGAAACGATTATAGATTTAAAAGGAGGGTTAACATTTATGCATTCAAAGGCTGAGGAAGGAAACTTCGGTGTGGGTTTCCTAGTATCGTATAAGGTAAAAAAAGAACATTTTAGACTTTAAGCCGATAAATGAGAGACTAGCTACGCTTAATGTTAAAATTGGTAATAATAAAATATCGTTTGTACGAGTTCATGCACCTACCGGAGACTGCCCGGATGAAGACATAGAACAATTCTACTATACCCTGAACGATGAATATGAGGAAGCTAAGAAGAAATCTGAGAGTAATTATCACGGGTGATACGAATGCAAGAGTCGGCGTCAGAGGCATAAACGAAGAGGAAATTGTGGGCCTCATGGAGTGGGCTGCAGAAATGAGAGGCCGACTGCTTGTAGATTTTGCTAAAAGTAAGCGACTTAAAATATTAAATACCTACTTCGAAGAAGCGCCAGAGGATAAACGGACTTGGTGCTCACCTAGGGGTCACCAGTTTGAAATAGATTTCATGTTAGCAAGCAATGCGAATACGGTTAAGTTACTCTTTGTGGAAAAAGAGTTAAAATTTAGTTCGGACCACAGACCGATAGTTGTACAACCGGAGTCGGATCAAAGAAAATATTATATCAGACAGAAGAAAATCAAAAACAAATTAACAATCAAAAGAAACGAGGTAGAATACGGCCGATATTTATCAAATGCGTTTGAGAATGAAAGTATAAGAAATGAAGACGGAGTAGAAGCAAGCTATCGAAAAATAATTATTAACAGCGTTAAAGAAGCGGCGAAAAAAGGAAAGGGTACACGTATAGAAGGCAAGCGGAAAAGAAGTGAGAAACTATCTGATGAAACAATTAAATTAATCGAAGAAAGGGAAAAACTTAACAGAATAAAAGACAAGACAGAAGATATCAAGAGAAAACACATGCTCATTAGGAAAGAAGTTAGGAAAAAAATAAAAGAAGACATAAAAAATATGAAGATGAGACAATTAGCAATATATTAAATGAATGCGGTTCTACAAAAAGGGTGGCAAAAGAACTCTCAAATGCCGACAAACTGTGAATGCATAAACTAGAAACAAAGAAAGATGTCCTAACACAAAGAAAACTGATTATAGAGGAAGTGACTGATTTCTATAAAAACATCTACAAAGGCGAAGAGGAAGTGGAAACTATATCGGACAAACGTGAAGATAGTGAAAAACCAGAAATATTAAAAGAAAAAATTAGAGCTGGCGTTAAGAAGCTCAAAACCAACAAAGAACCTGGAGACGATAACATATGCAATGAACTTCTTATACATGGAATTGACGCATTGATAAAACCGTTGCACATTCTATTCGACAAAATACTCAGAGAGCAGAAGATACCTTATAGCTGGAAAGTAAGTAAAATAATACTCGTACACAAAAAGGAAGCGAGGAACTGATTAATAACTATAGGCCGATCAGTCTGACATCAGTGTTTTACAAACTTTTCACAGGAATATTACAAAAAAGAATGATCAAGGACATATACGAGACACATGCATTAGAACAAGCAGGATTTCGCTCGGGTTTCTCAACTGACGACCGTCTTCAAACAGTAAGACAGGTAATAGAAAAATGTAACTGATATAACTGTAATGTAACTGATATAACTAAAAAATGTAACTGATATACTCCATTATTTATGTGCTTTATAGATTTCAATAAAGCTTTTGACTCGTTAAAACATAGAGAGATATGGATTGCCCTAAAAGAAACCGGAGTAAAAGAAGCGTATATACAAAGGATACAAGAAATATATAAAAATAGTGAAGCTTACATAGCCCTAGAGAAGGATGGAGAGAAGTTTAAAACAGAGAGAGATATGGATTGCACTAAGAGAAGCCGGAGTAAAAGAAGCATATATACAAACGATACAAGAAATATATAAACATAGTGAAGCTTACATAGCCCTAGAGAAGGATGGAGAGAAGTTTAAAACAGAGAGAGATATGGATTGCACTAAGAGAAGCCGGAGTAAAAGAAGCATATATACAAACGATACAAGAAATATATAAACATAGTGAAGCTTACATAGCCCTAGAGAAGGATGGAGAGAAGTTTAAAACAGAGAGAAGCGTAAAACTAGGCTGTCCGCTTTCAACTGCATCAACGACCAAAACATCCAAACTGTGCATGAAACAATGCTCCGAGACCGTCGACAATCAATTCATGACATCTGTAATAAAGTTGGAATGTCCTATGGCACAGTCCAAAGAATTTTTGCGGATGAACTTGGGATACGCAGAATCGCTGCAAAAATTTTTCCCTGTCTGTTGACACATGTTCAAAAGCAAAATCGTGTTCTCAATTGGCGGGAACTGAAAACATGTGCTGAAAATTATGAAAACTTCCTTTTTTCCATCATTACGGGTGACGAGTTATGGGTGTACGGGTACGACTTGAAAAAAAAAATTCCATCCTTGGAGCGTTGCTCTTTCATATCGCTCATTACCCTATCGCAGAATGCAGATATCAACTAACAGTAACACAGATATCACCTCACCGACAAGACAAAAGAACGCCAAAAAATCTGAAAACGATAGGAGGGGTTTGGGAGAAGTACTAGTACTGAAACCTAGTGGCAAATCGATGTACTAAAGTAGTTAGAAGAGTTACACACCGAGTTTGGGAACTTTTGGGTAGCACCTCTTATAACAAATGTCTGTTTAAAAAAGAAAACAACAGTTTCGTATGTTCCAAGTCTGTAAATAATCATTTATTTAATTCCCATTTAAAGGAAGAGCATAGCCTTGAAATTAGTATTTTACCTAAAGAATTTAGAAAAAAATCAGAATATAAAACCAAAAATAAAGTAAAGTATGTGAGCCCAGCCTGTTATAAAGAGGTGATGCGGCGCCACTGCTTCCCACTGGCGCCACTGCTACCCACTGCGCCACTGCTACCCACTGCATTAGAACAAGCAGGATTTCGCCCGGGTTTCTCAACCAACGACCATCTTCAAACAGTGAGACAGGTATTAGAAAAATGTAACGAATATAATACACCATTATTTATGTGCTTTATAGATTTCAATAAAGCTTTTGACTCGTTAAAACATAGAGAGATATGGATTGCACTAAGAGAAGCCGGAGTAAAAGAAGCATATATTCAAACGATACAAGAAATATATAAACATAGTGAAGCTTACATAGCCCTAGAGAAGGATGGAGAGAAGTTTAAAACAGAGAGAAGCGTAAAACTAGGCTGTCCGCTTTCAACTGCATCAACGACCAAAACATCCAAACTGTGCATGAAACAATGCTCCGAGACCGTCGACAATCAATTCATGACATCTGTAATAAAGTTGGAATGTCCTATGGCACAGTCCAAAGAATTTTTGCGGATGAACTTGGGATACGCAGAATCGCTGCAAAAATTTTTCCCTGTCTGTTGACACATGTTCAAAAGCAAAATCGTGTTCTCAATTGGCGGGAACTGAAAACATGTGCTGAAAATTATGAAAACTTCCTTTTTTCCATCATTACGGGTGACGAGTTATGGGTGTACGGGTACGACTTGAAAAAAAAAATTCCATCCTTGGAGCGTTGCTCTTTCATATCGCTCATTACCCTATCGCAGAATGCAGATATCAACTAACAGTAACACAGATATCACCTCACCGACAAGACAAAAGAACGCCAAAAAATCTGAAAACGATAGGAGGGGTTTGGGAGAAGTACTAGTACTGAAACCTAGTGGCAAATCGATGTACTAAAGTAGTTAGAAGAGTTACACACCGAGTTTGGGAACTTTTGGGTAGCACCTCTTATAACAAATGTCTGTTTAAAAAAGAAAACAACAGTTTCGTATGTTCCAAGTCTGTAAATAATCATTTATTTAATTCCCATTTAAAGGAAGAGCATAGCCTTGAAATTAGTATTTTACCTAAAGAATTTAGAAAAAAATCAGAATATAAAACCAAAAATAAAGTAAAGTATGTGAGCCCAGCCTGTTATAAAGAGGTGATGCGGCGCCACTGCTTCCCACTGGCGCCACTGCTACCCACTGCGCCACTGCTACCCACTGCGCCACTGCTACCCACTGGCGCCACTGCTACCCTAATGACCTGAACCTTTGTACATCAATGACAGTTATATTACTGCTAACTAAATATCTCTTATTGTGAGCCTTGTTCTCTCTCTTCCTCTAACATTTTCACACTCAAAATAAAAAGAAAGTTAGATGAAATTTAAGTTAATTAAAATTACCATTTTACCGCGGCGCGGCGCGGCGCGGCACACAACAAACAAAGTCTTACCGACTACAGTTACTACAGCCTGGCATCACCTCGAATACATAGTAAAGCTTATCTCCTGAAATTCCGACATGTATTCTCTGAAATGCATGATATAAAACTAAATTACATTTTCATCGTTTACTTTAATTTGTCTGATTAAAATTTATTTTAATATAAAAAAATTCCGATAAAAAGATAAGATTTATTTACTAAATAAATTCGATTAAATGTTAAGAATTTACTAATTGGATTATACAGAAATTTCAAAGTTCAAACCAAATCATACGTCATCAAAGACAACATCACTTTGATGCATAGCGATACAAATCATTAACTTATTACATATATTCCGCGATGTAACCTCATATAAATAACCTAAAGTCTAACGACACACGTAATTTAATTAAAGTCTGGTAAATTAAAATTAATAACTTAATTAATCGATTAATAAGATATGTAGTCTTATGGGACACTCAGGGCCGTTTCTAGGTGTTTTGCCGCCCTAGGCGAGAATTGAAAAATACCGCCCCCCCCCCCCCCTCCCACCATAGTTTCCTTGCTTGAAGAATTAATGCATTAGATATTAAAGAACTAGTATTTAACAATAAATAGTAAAACAAATCAAACATTAAATAAGCTATGTTCATAATACAGGGTGGCGGGAAACGGGTGCCCATGTTTGTAAAGGGGAGGATTCTGGAGTAGTGGTCCTACAAGGCCACTGATCGACCCCCTTGTAAGGGGGGATGGCAAGTCCAGTAATCATGATAGTGGGGCCTTACTTTTTTGAAGGTGAGAGAGGACAAGCCGTCACTGTAAATGCAGAGCGCTACGTGGCCATGCTTGACATGTGCTTAAATGGTGACGTTCCGTGGTCTTTACGCTCGCCTGACCTCACTCCATGGATCTTCTTATGGGGCTATCTCAAGTCCATAGTTTATGTGGATGAACCAAGAACTGTTCAAGAACTTAAGAACGCAATCAGACACGAAATCGCCGCCGTCCCGATGAAAATGTTGGACTGAGTTATTAAGAACATCGCTAGCAGGCTTGAAGAATGATTCGATCAGGAAGGGCGGCATCTTGAGGGGACTGTATTCCATACATAATGTTCTCTTTGTTACTAATAAATTTCCAATCCTAACAAATATTTTGCAATTTATTTCATTCTGATATCTCTAAAATTAAAAATTTGTCATCATTTTAAAAAGTAGGCGCCCGTTTCCCGCCACCCTGTATTTTACTTCATTTGTAAATTTCTCTCTTTTAATATAATTTGTTTTTTTGAAACTGCAGTATTAAAGAGCTTCTTGACACAAACACAGGAAAAATATAGCAAACTCAAAATAATTAGCCGGTCAAATCCAAAATGTCAGACAATTCATGGGAAACTTTTTTTTTAACTTCTTAATAGGGTATCAAATTAATTAAAGAGCTGTTGTTAGGGTTTTGTAGATACTTCGCAAAACCCTTATGCTGAGGGTGATGTTATTCCTCTGTCCGTCGCTCTTAGGTTCATAGCGCCCAAACCGTTTAAGCTAAAGAGGTGAAATCATTCTTTTATGGTTTTATGAGTTAAAGAATACCTAAAAAAAACAAAACCCTATCCCTATATAATGGCTGGTCCTAAATTTCTGAATATATAATGACTAGACTCGAACTAGAAAACCTCACTCCTACTCGAACCTTTCTAATGTGTCCGACGGATTAATATATTAGAATTTTTGAAATCAGTGACAAAAAAAAAAAAAAAA
>KZ651889.1:253708-272577 GCA_001010745.2 Gerris buenoi
GGGGGGGTGGTGGTGGGGCTCCACCCCACTCGGCGACCCCTGACGGTGACTACCAGCTAGTGCAGCATGAGGTTCTCTACTCTATGACAACTCAGTATGAAGTTCTAGAGTTCTTAGGAAGAGGAACATTCGGTCAAGTATGTTTTCCTTTATCTAAATATAAATAAATACCCTTTTATCCTACTCCGAGTCGTTACTTTAATCCGTAGTCCAATACATGTACGTATATATTTTTTTATCTTATTATTTGTAGTTTAACTATTGAATTTTCTCCGACAGGTGGTAAAATGTTGGAAAAAGGGCACAAATGAAATAGTGGCGATCAAAATTCTAAAGAATCACCCGTCTTATGCTCGCCAAGGTCAAATCGAGGTAAATCACTATTCTCGTTATTTGTTTCTACCTTAACGTATTTGACAATGGCGTTTGGGACCATTATATTTTAATTTGTCACCGGTATATTTATAAAAGGTTGGATATTATCAGCTCTAAGACAACATTTTCTTAACGGTAGTTTGTGTGCACACTTGATTTTCTGTTACAGGTAAGCATATTGTCTCGTCTGAGTCAAGAAAATGCCGACGAATTCAATTTCGTTCGAGCGTACGAATGCTTTCAGCACAAAAACCATACTTGCCTTGTTTTTGAAATGTTGGAGCAAAATCTGTACGATTTTTTGAAGCAGAACAAATTCAGTCCGTTACCGCTGAAATACATCAGACCTATACTTCAGCAAGTTTTGACAGCCCTTCTCAAACTGAAAGTAAGTCCTTACTCATAACTTTTCCAGTATTTTAAACGTCGTAAACAATAGCTTAGCTTTCTTCCGTCTTTTACTTATTTCCGATTTTCGTCTTGTTAATAAATCGTTTTGACGTTTCAGCAACTAGGACTGATCCATGCCGATTTAAAACCTGAAAATATCATGTTAGTGGATCCTGTGAGGCAACCGTACAGGGTGAAAGTAATTGATTTTGGCAGTGCATCACATGTATCTAAGGCCGTTTGCAATACTTACTTGCAAAGTA
This sequence comes from Gerris buenoi, assembly GCA_001010745.2. Classification (NCBI taxonomy): domain Eukaryota; kingdom Metazoa; phylum Arthropoda; class Insecta; order Hemiptera; family Gerridae; genus Gerris; species Gerris buenoi. Next base: position 254,737 of record KZ651889.1, read on the forward strand.
GATATTACAGGGCACCGGAAATTATTTTAGGTATTTCGTCTCCGTATTCTTTTCTCGTTGACTTTTATCACTGAAATTTATAATTTTCGATATATATATTTTTTTAATATTAAGGTATCCGAGTAATTTTTTGTCGATGTTTTTCAGGTTTACCTTTTTGCGAAGCCATCGATATGTGGTCACTAGGTTGTGTGGTCGCCGAATTGTTTCTCGGTTGGCCTTTGTATCCCGGTTCGTCTGAGTACGATCAGATTAGGTATATATCACAGACTCAAGGACTCCCTACTGAACACATGCTTAATAACGCTAGCAAAACAACAAAGTTCTTTTACAGGGATATGGAGAGCACTTATCCGTTTTGGAGACTCAAGGTATGTTTATATTAATTAACTTGGCTTTAAGTGCTCTTATGTTATAATAATATATTTATTCAAACAGTTACACAAAAAAGTACAAAAGTTTTGTTCAGGTCAATCAAATACTAAAAAAATAAATCATAACTAAAAAATATACAAATATAAGTAAATAAATAAATAATTTCGTTTCAATTAAAAAAACTTATGTAACAACTAATCTATCCAGTTACTTTTTTAGTAATAGCTCATTTCCTTTTTTCATACTTAATGGACTTTGAATGTAAATATCTATCCAGTTACTTTTTTAGTAATAGCTCATTTCCTTTTTTCATACTTAATGGACTTTGAATGTAAATATGTAGGTCAAGTAAAAAATAAGGTTCCCACATTTTTTTCAGGTGTAAGGCATTTTTTATTGCAATAAATAAGTATACCATCTGAAAGCTTGTATTTTAAACTATTTTTCTACACAGTCACCAGATTTTTCTACGCATTTTTCCTGACGAGTTATCCACTTCTGAAAACCCGCTTCGAAGAACTTCGCCGCCAGGCCACCGACGAACTTGGTGACCGCTTCCTTCACCTCTTCTTCATCTGTACTGCAATTGCTTGATGTACTCAATTGCTTGATCATGCCCCCTATAGCCCTGATCTTTCACTTTTTTTTCCGAAATTGAAGCAACACTTGGGTGGACAACGCTTCAGTACAGATGAAGAGGTCACCAAGTTCGTCGGTGGCCTGGCGGCGGAGTTCTTCGAAGTGGGTTTTCAGAAGTGGATAACTCGTCAGGAAAAATGCGTAGAAAAATCTGGTGACTACGTAGAAAAATAGATTAAAGTACAAAGCTTTCAGATGGTATACTTATTTATTGCGATAAAAAATGCCTTACACCTAAAAAAAATGTGGGAACCTTATTTTTTACCTGACCTACGTACAAAGTAAAGTTACAGCAAATATCCAGTACATTAAACCTACGTAATATGTATTTATTAAATTTATAATTTTCCTACATTGCATACCTAATATTACGCTTAAAGGATATAATTTGCTCTTGAAAAATTTGTTTCCAGACACCCGAGGAACATGAAGCCGAAAGTGGCATCAAGTCAAAAGAAGCGAGGAAATATATCTTTAATTGCCTAGACGACATCGGGCAAGTTAATGTTCCTACTGATCTCGAAGGAGGAGAGTTACTGGCAGAAAAAGCTGATAGAAGAGAATTTATTGACCTGTTAAAGAGGATGTTAACTATGGATCAAGTGGTAGGGGTTTTGGTTTGTAGATTTATATTAATAGTTAATTAGTAATATTAGCTGTTACTAATTTATTTTAATTTCAATCTCTTCTAAGCTTTAAACCTTACAGGTTTTAAAAGTATATGTCCAAGGAAAGTAACGTTAGATAATTATAGTTTATTACTTTTTCTATTGGGTCGACATGGTTCTAACATTTTTTATTTTAACAGTATTAATACAATTTCGTTTTCTATCTACCTATTATTATATTTTATTTATATACTTAATTTATTATTCTTATTTTTATTATATTTTATATACACAGGGTGTCCCAGCTAATATGGAACAGCGGAATATCTCCAGAACCATGATAGATAGAAAGATTCTCCAGAACCATGATAGATAGAAAGATTCTCCAGAACCATGATAGATAGAAAGATTCTCCAGAACCATGATAGATAGAAAGATTCTCCAGAACCATGATAGATAAAAAGATTCTGTTTTCAAGGTTCGACATGGCTAAAAATGCGCTGAGAGAAAATATTTTTCAGTGTTCAGCTATAGTCAGTGAAATTTACATAATAAAAAAAAAGTGAAAAAGAAGCCAAATTTTTAAGACTGGATTCTGATTCTATGGCTAAAAATAAGAACTTTTTGCTCTGAGCATTAGTTTGCCGTTTGGAGAGTCCTAAAGGTGCTAAAATTAAAACTTCAAGTCAATTTTACAGTTAAACTAATGGATTTAGCAATAAAATTCAGAATACAAAAAGTTCTTTTTTTGGCGTAAAATCCAAATCCATTCTTAAAAACATGCATTATTGATATTTTTTCACTTTTTGAGCCCTGCTGAACACCTTTTTTAGGCTAAAAACAGTTACATAACGTCGTTGCCGTGGAAAAACCTGCCATGTGCAATTTTTTGTTTTTTCTTCAGAAGTTTATAGGGGAACAGGATATCTTTCTATTAAAAAAATCTGGAATGTGAATTTCTTAATAGATTTTGAATGAATTCATCTCATCAGACGCAGGCTTCATTTTCAGCTATGTGAATTTTCTAATGAAAACTTTAGTTTATAAAATATTTATTTTATTTAAAATTAATTTAATATAGCATTAATAACAATGACATATTTGAAGTAAAATAAATTGCTTTTAGGCATCAAGCTGAAGGCTTGGTTGCTGTGTAAACCTAAATATCAAAACATTTTGTGTGGCACTAAAGTAGTTAGATTTTTGTTCCCTCCCTCCTGTAAAATTATTGAAATTGCTCGTAGCAGGTTTTTTTTCACAGCAACAACGATATAAGGTATGAATTTTAGAATGGATTTGGATTCTATGACTAAAAATAAGAATTTTTTGTCTCGTGAATTATTTTCCTAAATCCATTAGTTTAGCTGTGTAATGGACTTAAAGTTTCAATTTTAGCACGTTCAGGGCTCTCCAGACAGCAAACTAGTGCTCGGAGAAAAAAATTTACAAGAGCAAAAAGTTCTTATTTTTAGCCGTAGAATCAAAATCCAGTCTTAAAAATTTGGCTTTCTTTTTTTTTATTAACTTTTTTTAATTATGTAAATTGCACTGACTTTTGCTGAACACAGAAAATGTTCAGCATATGTTGTGGAAGCGCCTTTTTAGCCATTATCGAACCCTGAAAACCGCATCTTTCTATCTATCATGGTTCTGGAGATATTTCGCTGTTCCATATTAGATATATATATAGTTTTTTTTTTTTGTTTTTTAGCAAGTAATAAGATTTTGTTATTTTATTTTAGCTAATTGATTTATTCGTTGTATTTTAGGAAAGAAGGATCACTCCTGGTGAAGCACTGAATCATCCTTTTGTTACACTGTGTCACATGGTTGACTATGCTCATTGCAATCATGTGAAGGCCAGTGTTCAAATGATGGAAGTCTGTAGGAGAAGCAACTTCTCCAATAACAACGGAGCGCAACACCAGCACACGTCTCAGTCAGGGCCCCTTGTAGCCACCCTCACATTCAACAACAATCTGTCAAACCAGGTACACAGACTGGTCAGAGATAGGACAAACCACCATCAACCTTCTTTTGACAATTTGGTTTGTTTTATTTAACAAGATTACTTTTTCAAATTAATCACCCAAGTGTATTTCATTTCAAAGGAAACCGTGCAGCATTATCACAATTCAATTTAGTAATGTTTAAATTAATCTAAATCCCAATTTTCATTTTATTGGTGGTAGTTTTTTTTTTACAAAAGAAAAAAAGAAAAAAAAACTGCATTGTAACAATATTTAGTCTTTTTAGGTTTAAAAAATTGTCTGGCCTTTTTTTTATAATGACCTTAGTTTGTCGTCTTAAGGGTCTAACATTTATTTTACAATTCACTAGTGTTAATTTAATAAAAACTTAGTGACCTCTTTTTGTTTTTATGCGTCTTTTAGAAAAAACTTTTTTTTTTTTTAAATCCTTTTGTTTGCAAGTTTTTAAAGATGAATAAAGCAAAAAAAAAAAAAAAACTTTGTCCCTTTTAACATAAAAATAATTATACATTTTATAAATAAATAGTTCAAAATTATGTTTCCTGCATGACTCACAGTAGTTTTCAACCCTTAAAAGACAAAATAAAAAATATATTTACAATGTAGCTTTTTAGAAAATAAACTTAAATTAACAATCGGGCTCTTTTTCATATTATTATTAAAATGTCATAAACGGTAAGTTGTGACTAGTTTTTCAAAGCGTCGAAACGCTGAATTTATAGCCCTTAGTATTGTTTTTACAGTGTTAAATTTGATTTTTATTTATTTCAGCCGATGCTCAATACGTCGTTTACACTCTTATTCATCGTACATCTTTTTTTCTTCTTCTTTATTTATCGGTATTTAATTTTTAGTGAATATCGTTTATAGTGAGTACCGAGGGACCTAATTTTCAGGTAACCGTAGCCGATCGATGTTTTGAACAGCTTACGGTTTTAGATACTTGGAAATAGTGTCGCCTTTACTAATCCATTTTGCAATCGATGTCGGTATAAACGATACGCACGGAATATATTACCGTGATTGTTTCTCACCATATTAACTGTGATTGTACGGTGTTGTAGTATCAAGTTTACCAAAGTCGCAGCCAATACAGCGGTGTTTCTCGTGGAGAGATCGGTCAGCCCCAATTGGTCTCGTCGATCCTTTGCCCTCCCGGATACCAAAGATTAGCTTCCCCTACGAAGCACGTGGTGGTCACTCAGCAGCCTCCGCCCCAGCTCCAGATCCAGCCTCCCATATTGTCTCAACAGGTGAGGTCGTGCGGCTATTCGCTTCTCAAAGCAAACCGGCTCCAATGTCGCACACACCTTATCCACCGACACAAAACCAGGTGATCCTTGCAATCGTCCGTTAGGCGTCGTCTTTCACTTTTCAAGTCGGCACCGTTTCGGCTCCGACATCAAAACCTTTTTCTATAATCGAGCTGTCGACTGATTTTTCTAGCGTCGTCAGTGTCCTATAACTGATACTTGGTGTGGTATTGTGTCTGTACTCGATTCTCGTTAAATGTTTACTTGTTTTTGACGGATATGTTATTACGTCGGGTAAGAGTAACGTGTGTGTCTGTGTCTGAGGTTATCGATCCGTGTAGCGACTGCCTGTGTGTGACTGCACAGCCTGCGAGTAGTAATCCTTGTTAACTTAGTCGGGGCCTCACATACGGTTTCATTGTTGGTTTAAAGCCTTAGTCGACAAGGAGAATATGACAAATCGACCTGTTAGTAACAATTAAAAGGCTCTTATTATCGAATCGCTTATAGCCCGAGCGGTGGATATACAAGAAAATAAATTATTTGTAACATAATTTTATTAGATTAACTCTTACAAATGAAATGATGGACAGATCCGTAAAATACTGGATGCAGGTGAACTGTATTGTTGAGATACGTGTGCTGAAACTCTTCTGACGGAACTACTTTTTACTTCTTCTGTGTAGCGTAAACAAATATTATTTATATAAATTAAAATATCGTTATAATGTAACGAATAAAAATTTAAACACCCGAATTACTAGACTTGTTTTCGTCGATTTACCAGGCGAAAATTTGTAGGGATCACCGAATTTTGGAGTCGACTACGGTGCGATCTTGTATGCTTCGAGAAGTGAATATTTGTATTGATACTAACAAATGTACGTGTTTTTTCTTAATTTCAATTTTAACAGCATGTCACTAGTTTCTAAGTAATGTTGTGTAGATATTATATCGATTTAACTGGGAAAAATGTTAAACGCTAAAAAGCAGAATAAATTGAAATAATGAAAAAATAACAAATACGATATAATTAAATGTTTAAATCATTACCACCGGAGTTAATAAATAACAAACACGATATAATTAAATGTTTAAATCATTACCACCGGAGTTAATAAATAACAAATACGATATAATTAAATGTTTAAATCATTACCACTGGAGTTAATAAATAACAAATACGATATAATTAAATGTTTAAATCATTACCACCGGAGTTAATAAATAACAAATACGATATAATTAAATGTTTAAATCATTACCACCGGAGTTAATAAATAACAAATACGATATAATTAAATGTTTAAATCATTACCACTGGAGTTAATAAATAACAAATACGATATAATTAAATGTTTAAATCATTACCACCGGAGTTAATAAATAACAAATACGATATAATTAAATGTTTAAATCATTACCACTGGAGTTAATAAATAACAAATACGATATAATTAAATGTTTAAATCATTACCACCGGAGTTAATAAATAACAAATACGATATAATTAAATGTTTAAATCATTACCACTGGAGTTAATAAATAACAAATACGATATAATTAAATGTTTAAATCATTACCACCGGAGTTAATAAATAACAAATACGATATAATTAAATGTTTAAATCATTACCACTGGAGTTAATAAATAACAAATACGATATAATTAAATGTTTAAATCATTACCACCGGAGTTAATAAATAACAAATACGATATAATTAAATGTTTAAATCATTACCACCGGAGTTAATAAATAACAAATACGATATAATTAAATGTTTAAATCATTACCACCGGAGTTAANAAATATAGGTTTGAAAATGGTAGTTTTGATGACTTCTTCTTCTTCCTTCATTAGTTTATTTATATAGTTCATCTATTATTTTGTAGATTATCACTGATAAAGCTCAGGTTCTCTGAGCGAAAGCTTTGATGAAATAAAAGAATCATTTTTAAAGAAAGGACTTTTATTCCAAACAAAAACCCTCTTCTGAGTTGTAATTCTTAATAAGTCCACAATACCTCTCTACAATTTTTTTTATTTTAACTTGGTTAAGGGAAGTAAAGACCTACAAAGGCGCAGTCTCCTTCTCTTAACAGTGTTAGTATCGGACATGATTTTTATACGATTTTCTTGTTAAAACGGCTTGGTTGCAGGTCGGGGCACAGCAACAGTACGTGCCCGTTTCGATGGTAGAGCCTAGTAGCGTGTCATGGAGAGGCAACAGACAGATGACCATGGTTCCTTCGTGGCAAGGCATCGCCGCTCAGCATGGAATTCAACAACCTATGATCCCCGCACCCGAATGGGGCAGGCCTTTGCTGGTACAATCGGCCGCTCTTATCCAGGTAAAACTTGTTCTTGTCAGATGCGATATATCGGTCCTACGTATAAATCAAACACGTAGATTCGTACGTTGTAATTTCCTCTCCGAGCGACCTGCGTCTTCGGGCGTAAAAGCCCCCCGGAGTAAATAAAAAAATGTCCTCTCTCTTTTCACGTTACGTACTTGTTATCCTTTTGTTTGACTAAAAAATATATTTACGGTTTCAGGAACAAAGACCCGTGTTTACCACTTCGGATGTTTACGATAGAGTGGTCGAAACACCTAGGATCGACTGGGGTAAACGAGGAGTTACCAAACACCTGACTCAAGGTGTCGCTCACCATCATCATTTATCTATTCCTAAGGTTCGTGATAAGAAGGAGCCTACTGAGCTAAGCCCCGTGAAGAAACGTGTTAAAGAAGGAACACCTCCTCTAGGTATGACTAGAATCTCTTCTTTTCGGCTTAATTCTCCGGTGAGCACCGGAGGGCAAAGCCACTATATGCGTACGTCACCATTTCACCGATTGTAGATTTGCAGTGTTATTTACAATCGTGTTTTTAGTCGACTATTTTGTAACATTTCCATCATTTTATTAAATATAAATTACTTATAGTAAATACGCACATAAATATAAAAATGTGTTTATTTAAAATAAATATTGCGATAAAATACAATATATTTTCATCTAACTAAACGAATTCTTATCTTTTCTTTTGATTATTTAATTCTTATCTCATCAGTGAATTTTTCATAAATATTGTATCTGTTTAATTAAAGCTTGGTCAAATAGGGATTATGTACTAGTTAATATAAAACTACTGTATAGCTAGGTTCCCATGCTTCTTTAGCGAGTGGGTTTTTTTTTAATTTGATGGGTTTAAATACCACGAAGAAACACTCAAATTATTTTACTATGGAGAACATTTAGATGCCACAGTTTCCTAACCCTCTCTCCCCCCCCCCCCCAAAGTAATTTTCAAAATTATCCCTGATTAGTAATTGATTCTAATTACTAAAGAATAATTTTTAAAGGTTAATTTTCTGGGAAAAGCAGATATGAATATTACTTCAGACATTATCGTACCGAATACAATGGTTTTATTTTATTGTTTCAAAGAAGAGGTTATAATTATAGTGAGTGAGGGGACGGTTTCGACGACCGCCATTTTGAATTAAAATAGTCAAATAGGGAATCGTTTTACTAATGTTGTTAATTTGGTAAAAGAGAGCTAAGTTCCGGAGATATTGGCAAATGTTACACGTAAACGGTCCCCGTCTTGAATCGGCCTGGCCTTAGTTTTTATTCCATGTTGAAAGCCGGATTCTCGCCAGATCTCTTAGTAGTACTGCAATTTTGTTTAACGTGGTTTCTTTTACTATTACTATTATTTTGATATTTATTTGTATAGTGTTGTCCTGATTGGATTTGATATTTTTAGAGTGTTCCGGTAGAGGAAGGGGCAGGCATAGTCCTGGAAATCAGCAGAACGAGTGGTCTATTCATTTCAACTCCCAGTTGCCTAATACATTGGTTTGTACAATTATTCTCTCAAATTCTTATCATATGTATCCAATATTAACCCCTTAGCGCCTTATTTTTTTGCTTAATACATGTTCCTTTTACTAATACTCAGGCTAAGTTAGTTGGACAGCGTGATCTGTCCAAGAGTTCGCGTGCAATGCTCGCGTAAACGTGAGCTTCAAATTTAAAACTGGAATTTCAGGACGGGAAAAAATTCAATCGTCACCTACTCGATGAGATGAATATTTTTTCAAATAACGTATTTTAGTAAAACCGACAATGACACCGCTATGAATGAATAAAGACGGTTAAAACTATTTAACCGGACCTAAACTTTTAAAATAGAGAAAACAACCTTTTTACCGATATCTTACGTTCTAACGCGACAATTTGAATAAAACTTTATGTACATCGTCTAAAGTACAATTGAAAAAGGCATGTAAAATTTCAACTTGATACAGGCAGTAGTTTTTACGTAGTGAAGTGATACATTTATAATAATTGTTTAAATGCTACGACGGGTGGTTAAGATTCTTATAGTCGTGTAGTGTGCAGGTTTGTTTAGGAAGGTGAGCTTTGTAGCGAGTACCCCCACTCTAGCCCACACTGCTTATCTTCATCTGTGACATTTAATCGTGATTAATAAATTTCAATATTAAGTATTTCATTGCGATACGCTCGCTTCAATAATAGAGCCACGCGATGCCTAGTTATAAAATGTATCACTTAGCTACTAAACAACTACTGCATGTATCAAATTGAAATTTTGCATGCCTGTTTCAATTGTGCATTAGATGGTGTATATGAAGTTTTATTAAAATCGTTACGTTAGAACGTAAGATATCGGTAAAAAGGTCGTTTCCTCTATTATAAATGTTTAGGTCCACTTTAATAGTTTTAGCGATCTTTATTAATTCATAGCCGTGTCGCTGTTGGTTTTACTAAAAAATGTCCGTCTCATCGAATAGGCGATAATAAAATTCCAATTTAATTTTTGAATCTCTCGTTTACACGAGTGTTGCCCATCAACTTTTTGACGGATCACTCTGTCCAACGAACTTAGCCTGAGTATTAGTAAGAGGAACACGTGTACCAAATTTCAACTAAATCGGTCAACTTTTACTCAAGTTATTCGTCGGACACGTAAACGTTACACACAGTCAGACAGACGACAGACAGACAAGATGCATATTTCGTCGAATGTAAGAAGCTCGCTTCAATTACAGGATTTTATTTTATTTCACTTGATGTACACATTTTCTTTCATACCACCTAGAAAGCCGAAAGTTATGAAAGTTATTCTAAAACACATTAAAAGCTGTATAATCGACAACTCCAATTTTCAGATGAAATCGTTACCTTTTATAAAAAGTGTAGATTCTAACATGTGCCCCATGTCAGTGCATATAAATCAGAAGTGTGTTTCCCCTAGACAAACAGACAACTTAAATTCGATTACATATATAATGCTCTATTTTTTTTCAACGGACTTGTCGTCTAATAGAAATACACGAGGATTCGAGTAGCGCCACGGTAATCGTAATAAAAACGGTTTATTTTCAGAATAACGCCTACGGACAACACCATCAGCTACAACTACAACAACCGCTGCAGCAACAGCAAGTGCAACAACAGCAGCAACAACTTCAACTTGTGCAACAGCAACAGCAAACTATAACTATTCATGACACACCGTCGCCTGCAGTATCCGTCATCACAATTTCTGATAGTGAAGATGAAGCTCCTGATAAAAAGTACGTATTAATTATTAATGCAATTACATTAACGGGGGACGTTAAAGGATACTAACTCATTACTGGGCCTGACAGCGAGGATAAGACCGGTGTATACTGTATACGGTGAGTTGGAATCACAGAGAAGTGAGGATAGTTTCACATCCCCTGTCCTGTAATAATCATGTGTCGATTGTCCTGTAAAACCAACAACCGAAAAAAAAAAAACAACAAAAACATTTCTATTTTTGAAATTTAGTTTTCAATTTTTTGACGAGGTCTGATAAGAAACTTGGCACATTCCTTTTCTATCGTGTTTCCAAGTGGGACAAGATATTTTAGAAATGTTTACGAATTCTTTTGCCTGTCGACTTCTCAGATCGCACATGTGAATCTGAGAATTCTTTTGCCGGTCGAATTCTCAGATCGCACATGTGAATCTGAGAATTCTTTTGCCGGTCGAATTCTCAGATCGCACATGTGAATCGCACATCGAACCAGGACACGAATCGACATTTGTTTGGACGCAGTAAAATGTTTTAACTAAAAGTCCGACTGTTGTTTTGTTCTTGCTTAGAGTAGTCCTCCGTCGTATCGATTTAAAATTTAAATTAAAAAACCTAATCTTAAATTTCTTAACTTATTTTTCACTTGTTAGTGAACGTAATAAGTGTATGTAAGTATTACAAAAGTAATTTTTCAGTATTAATGTATGTTGTAATTTTTAGCCAAAACACTGGCAACACCAACTCCAGTGTTTTGATTCTTCAACCTCGACCCACTATGCCCTATCAAAATAAAAGTAGACTCAGGAATAATGTTATCTCTTGTGTATCTGTTCTGGACAGTGACAACGAAGAGAACCACAATCTTAAACCTCCTCCGGTAAGTCCCGCTAGTTTTATTTTTATATTGTCATTTAAATTATTTGTCGTAGTCCATTAAATAATCGGGCCTTGTTTTTTGTAATAATGTGGTGTACTTGTATTTTTACCAGATTCAACAACACGTAGTTAACGTGAGATGTGCGTCGGTCAAAACCGGAGCGGTCGAAACCATGTCCAAGAACAGCGGGTATGTGTACCAACATCATCATAGTGCTATCAAATTATCGGAATTCACTCACGTCACACAAGAAGGCAAGAACGATTTGTACAAGTATACGACCCAGGTCGATGACTCTGGTGATCCTTGCTGCCTTGGTGATTACAACAAGTAAGTGTCGCCACCTGTGCACCGTATCACATACGAGATAACGACGACTGCTTACGTAATCTTTACAAGGAGTCCCTCGTCGACACTTTGTCGTGTCACTATGGGCTTCGGTCAAGCCGTAACCGTCGCTTTGAATCGCTCGTAAAACCGTATAAAAAAAAATAAAATATCCGTATGAAACGGAGTAAACGAGCGTATGAATCACATATAGACTCTTAATTGTTTTTCTGTACACCCACCCCTAGGGTAGTATCGTTTTCTTGAATTTCATTCGGTTCTGTTTTGATGTGAACGGAGTATGTCTCGTTCCATTTTCCACTCGGGTTCCGTCCGGTTTACTTTTACCCGATAAAACTTAAAATATAAACTCGATCGGTTCACATTTAATGTGAATCGGTTTCGACAGCTTGAACTGAATAAAATTAAAGAAAACTCGACCGAGTTTTATCCGGTATGTATACACGATATCGGGCCGGCGAGTTATATTCTTAACCGAAATTTGTACTTCTTGAGAAGGTATCCGTTTTAATATTGACTCTTGAGAGACGATAATTTCAGCAAGTTTAAAATAAGGTTTTTTTATTTAGAACAAGGTAAACTAATCGACTGGTAAAGTTGGTATTCGGTTACCGATGTGTTATACCTCTTTTTATACCTTCTCTGTCGAGTCGGTAACGATACTTTTTTCACATTGCAACATTGTTTTATAATGTGGCATGTATCTAAGTGTTTTTTTTAGTTTTAAGTCGAATCGTGTACTACAGAAAGTTTCTGTGAGAGGTTGATAATACGGTTTGTTTGAGGCGCTTGTGCTTGGAGGCGTATCAGATCTATTCACTCGAATCCAAGGCTCGGAGAACTAGATTTGTTTCATGTGCTTCTCTTGTTGACCTTCTCTTACCAGACCGTTTTTGAAATATTTGCAATGGCCGTGTGGTCCGTACGTGTGTTGTGAGAATGCAGACACCTGTGTATCGTATACCGTCAGTACGTGTCTTGTGAGAATGCAGACACTTGCGTATCGTATGCCGTCCGTACGTGTTTTGTGAGAATGCAGACACCTGCGTATCGTATACCGTCCGTACGTGTCTTGTGAGAATGCAGACACTTGCGTATCGTATACCGTCCGTATGTGTCTTGTGAGAATGCAGACACCTGCGTATCGTATANCTCCAGGCGTCTGCACAGACGACAGACAGACGACGGACAGACATTTTTTAAAACCCACTTTTTTGGACTCAGGGGACCTCAAAACGTGTAAATCCTGCAAAATCTCAAAATCGAATTTTCACGCCATCACAATACTTTCTCTTTATATGAGAAAGTAAAAAGGTGGTATACGAATTATAAAGGAGGTGTAAAGTCTAAACAGTATAAAAGCTAGAAGACAACTAAAATAACATAATAAAATCATGTTTATACGATAATGTCTTCAAAAGGTTGGTTATTTTATGTTATAGTTCTAGGAATGAAAAGGGGGGGAAGGGAGGAGATAGTCAGGAGATGTTATAGCTATACATATATAGCTATAAACATAGCTATGTATGTCTATCAATATAGAAATAGAGACTCGCCTGACATCTATTAGATGAAAAGGGAATTGCTTTTAGTAAACGGTTGAAAATAGCACTAGAATGTAATATTTAGGCTAAAAAAATAAGATGCAACTGTTCAGGAATAATTTTTTCGACTTTTTATATATGTCATTCAATGTATCAGAGAATACTTGCCTGAAACCTACCGGATTTTTTTTAAAACCTTCTTAGTACATTATTCTAACAAAAGATAGCGCTTTAAGTATAATTTTGACAATAGAAACTCGTAGAGAGACCTAGAAATGAAAATAAATGCAACCCACACATATGGGGGCATAGGCCTGGAGAGGCCACTCTGGTCACCCACATATATGAGGGCATAGGTCTGGAGAGGCCACCCTGGTCACCCACATATATGTGGGCATAGTCTCGAAAGGGTTAAGGTCCCTTGAGTCCAAATAAGTAGTTTTTAAAAAATGTCTATGTCTAGTCGGTGCAGATGTCGGTTTTAAAAGTAGTGGACCGATTAGGGAGCCTGGTAGCACGGTGGAGAGAGCGCTTGCCTTTCGATCAGGGAAGTAAAGCAGCATCGGGCGTGGTTAGTAGGACGGGGGGGTGTCCAATTGACCTTGAGCTCTGGATTCAATTCCCAGACCAGGCCCTCCGCTCAATGTCCACCCAGCATTGTTTAAATAATGGGTAGCTGCTCGAAAGAGTAGCGTCACCAGGTTTCGGCCTGGAAACCATGAAATACACTCCCATTTCGATTTAGTCTCGAAAGGGTTAAGGTCCCTTGAGTCCAAATAAGTAGTTTTTAAAAAATGTCTATGTCNTGCAAATTTTGTGTGGGCTCATGCACACAGTAAACAAAAAATTTTATTTTGAATGAGGTATCAAATGAAAGCTACTGATGATTAGACTAAAAATATGTGTACAATTTTAAGTATTGCATTTATAATTATTTATAGTATTGTATTTATAAGTCAAAATCTACAAAAAGCTCCCCCCCCCCATCTACTCTAACCACAGGTAGTCCTAACATTTTGAGATAATTCATGCAAATACCCAAATGGGGTGATGAAATTTTCTGAAAAAAAAAAATTAATTTACCTTTTCCTTATCACTTATAATAAACAGTGTGACCTCCATGGAGATCAATCCAAGGACCCTTTACTCTACTTCCTTTATCAGGAATAAAGGATTTATTCCTTTTTTATATATTTGTTATCATTTTTTCTTACTACCAAAAAGGGCAGGACGGGGAAATAAAAAAAAAAAAAGTTATTTCACAATAAAATAACATATAATTATGCTTAATAAGGGGCCTGGTAGCCCGGTGGAGAGAGCGCTTGCCTTTCGATCAGGCAAGTAAGGCAGCATCGGGCGTGGTTAGTAGGACGGGGGTGTGCAATTGACCTTGAGCTCTGGATTCAATTCCCTGACCAGGCCCTCCGCTCAATGTTCACCCAGCATTGTTAAAATAAATGGGTAGCTGCTCGCAAGAGTAGCGCCACCAGGTTTCGGCCTGGAAACCATGAAATACACTCTCATTTCGAGTCACATCGAATGAGATTTATCATGGTTAACGACCAGACACTTCACTCAAATGTGAAGAAGTTAGGTTCCTAACCCGGGTTTGTTCAATGGGCCCACATAAGTGGCCTGCGTCTTCGGGCGTAAAAGCCACCCGAAATAAAAAAAAAAAAGAAAAAAAAGTGGACCGATTTCGATGGTAGCGGGCCTTAATAATGGACATTTTAGCTCCCGCCCCCTAACTTTGTGTGAATCCATGAAAAAATTATTTTTGAAAAGTTTCAGGTCAATCGAAACATTTTAAACGGTGCCGCTTTTTATTTGAAAATCGGTATATAAAAAATAGCCATTATTTCTCGGAAATTACAAAAAAATGGTGTTTAAAATGCAATATTAACTGTATTATTTTATTGTTTTCATAAACTATATACTTAAATTAACTAATAAAACTCATAAGTATGTCAACAAGTAAAAGGTAAATCAATAAGAGACATACATATACAGGGTGATTGGAGATATACGTACAATAATAAATAGTGAGATTCTAAACATTCTAAACGTATTTCTCCAAAAGTATAAAAGATAAAACAAAACTTTTTTTAAAGCTGACAAAATTTCTTACAAGAAAAATGTAATAATCATTTTCATGTCCTCAAATTACATGACAAATAACTAATACAAAGTTTATTTATTTATTTTGTTTGGTTCCATAACTCGGTAGTAAAGAACAGAGCATAAACTTGGACTGAAGGAAAAACTCGCTTATTTACTAGTAGTAGTAGTAGTAATCTAGTACTTGCTACTAGAACGGGTTGGACAAACCACTTGTTCGAACCTTGCAATTAGGCCGTCACTCAGGCCCTTTGTACGCCCCGTGGTGGAGAGTTCCAGCTACTTCACACATNTATACTCGTTTCTTACCTTGATAATATTGTACTGACTTTTCTTGAAGTTCTTTTAATTAGAAAATCTTTGTTTCAGTTTGAAACCTAATCTCATGCAATCTCAGAAAAAGCGGTTGCTCGCCAAAGCACAATCGGAATGCATGTTAAATGGAATCGTGACGAAGCAAGAACCGAATGACTTGTACCATCAGCAGCTATGCCACGGCCACGCTGCAACAGTTTGCAAGGAACCGTTTCATTATGTTTCGCAGGATCAACATATTGTAGTGCCTTATTCTAAGTAAGTTTGTGTCAACAGTATATTTCAAAATACAGTCGACTGTACGTCTGACGTAACCTTTATGGGTACCTCTGCGATAAGTAGAATCATGAAATTCTGTACTGAGTACATGGTCTAGTGTCTAGTGTCTACTGAGTACAAACCTCTAGAGACACCTAACATTATTTGACACCTTTGAATATGACGGTAATATTTTTTATAAAAGACAGATGTTTTATTTTTAACCTAAACTCCAGTATGTCAGTCTCGTTTCTCCCACTTTCATTATAACGGTGGACAAAGTGGTTTTACAGGTGCAATGCGATGAACTCGATGTAAATAAAACCTTTTTTTTTATCAGTATACGATAACATGCCTACCCTTTTTGCTTCAGGTAGATACTGTAGTACAATCTTGTGAGATAATGAACCGCTAAATAGAACCTACCGTCAGGTTTATAGGCACGATATTTTCATGTCGATTCTTCAGGCGTTGAGAAAAGTAGTTGACGATTTGGGTTTCAATAAGAAACTCGACATTTAGTGCTAACATGCATATATATTCTTCGTTCTGTGTATTATCATTTAATATAGGTCAAAAACAGTGTGCAGTGTTAGTGAATCCGGTATTATTTAGTCGTCGCACGGCTCGACGGATTGTTAGTGGTGGTGTATTCCTTTTATTTAGAGCTTCGAGTAAAACATTCCGATGGATTTGTTTAAACCCGCTGAACTAATAGTAGATAAAAATCTATGGCAATTTAAAGCTCAGTTTATTACTAGGAAAAAAGAGTAAATTCTTTGCTCGTTAAACATTTTTAGAACTTTTGTTATCGGGTTTTAACAACTGATAGCAACTGATTATTTTTTACTTTTTGAGTTTTATCGACTTGAAGTAAGTCGCAAAAAATCAATCGAGTTAACGAACTGCTTTCACACCTGTTTTTGTAGAGTCGATCGCTATTCCTTAATTAATATCCTTCTTTAAATAATCTCCTCTGTTTAACATAGTAAAAAATATAAAATATCGCGATCTATTCGCAATCCATCGCAGATCGCAGAAATTCGGAGTGTTTAAGCCCGCAATAGTTTTTCTGTTTTCGGGCAAAAAAGTTTAACTTGTATAGCGAATTTCAAGTCTATAGCTCGAGTAGGTCGAGAGATATACTCCAAGATGCGACAGACGGACCGACAACCAAAAGCATAAGAAAATGAAATGAAAATCTTTTTATTTGTTAAGATCACATTTCTGCGATATACAAAAGTCAATTACTTAAATCCTAAAACAAGAATAAATAAATAAATAAATAACAACAATAAAATTAAACATTAAAATCTAGTAAAAAGTACTCTTCTATGCTGTACAGAGGATTTTTTAAAAGAAATGCCTTAACTTGAATGCTAAATTTGTCTAAAGGCAAACACTTTACCTTTTCCTGTAATTTATTATACAATTTGTATCCCAACACACTATGTCCAACTTTTGACCTGTCGAGTCTGTGTTGAGTTAGTTTTATATCTTCTTTCCGTCTTGTATTAAAATTATGAGTATCTTTTACTTTATTTACACTATTTACTTTACTTCTTACAAACTTAAGACAATGAAAAATATAGATACAATAAAAAGTTAAAATGTTTAGTTGTAGGAAAAGTGGGCGACAATGTTCTGTCTGCTTTGCTCCTGCGAGTATCCTGATGGCTTTTTTTTGCTTCCTGAAAATTTCTTGGGACTCTGCATGTCCCCACAACAGAACTCCATAGGTCATGTGGCTCTCAAAGAGAGCATGATACGCCGGCTTCATAGCCTTTTCTGGCAGATACCTCTTTAGCGTGCTGAGTAGGAATAACTGGGACGATAGCTTCTTCTGTATTTTACCTATTTGATTCTTCCAAGTTAATTTGGAGTCAAGAGTAAGACCTAAAAATTTAATTGATTTGA
>KZ651890.1:0-15889 GCA_001010745.2 Gerris buenoi
TTATTATTATTCTGTGTTAAAGGGCACTAGCTCCATTTTTTACGAAATTGATGATTTAACAGTTTCCTATTTATCTTTTCCCCCTTTTTTAGAGGTACAAGGCACTATGTCCTAAAACTAAAACTCACGGATTTAGCCAGTTGGAAAAAGCACTGTGAACCAACATGCTGGGGAGGTAAAGTGCTCTATTTGGACATGTAGTTGTTTACCTCCAGAGAATTTAGAATAAGTTAGCACTATGTCCAGATAGTGCCCTGGGTATTATAGTCCACTTAGTAGAGTGAGAGAGCTAATTGTCTTATCAGTATGGCCTTGCATACATATACGCCATGCATAATTAAAAAATCATTAATATAGCTCTCCTGAAATATTTACAATTTGGCACATAGTGTCCTTTACCTCCCATACACAGTATTATTATTGTATATTCACTTTTATTATTATCGTTCTACATTGATATTCACAATTGCCCATCCTACATACGAATTAATTTACTATAACCATTTATAAGGCTGCTGTTTACATACGAGATCAATATCAGCCCATTGTTCCACGATTACCAATTGAAAAGTATCATTGCAATAATATTTTTCTAATCCTAACATATAGAAGAATGATTTAATTCATAAATTTAATGCGCATTTTGAAAAGGATTATATATATTATGCCCTGTTAAAAGGCCTACCCACTTACTTATAGCAAATGTCAAGGGGAAGTGTCATATACTACTTAAATAAATATATGTAATTTTCTGAAGAGGCAGTGGCCCAGGGGCTTGTTAATAATAAATAAATCGCTTAATATGGAAATTAGTTTTTTTTTTTTTTTTTGTGTACAAACACGCTAATCGTGCGATAAGGTGAAGTGTTATGAAACGTTCATACACAATGAATAACATAGAAGTGTCATTCAGTAGAGAAATAAATAAAAATCACAGGGAAGTACTTGCCCCAAGTACTTTTTAGGGTTTTGTAGATGAGTAAACATACCCATTATGTAATTATGATTTCTGGTCTTCGATCTCAAGAGTCCGGGTTCGATTCCCCGGGGGGTCACAATGTTTTTTATCAGTAATAAACCAATAAGGAATGCAAACTTTAAAAAAGCAAATATATATTTGTGTCCTACTCTTCAGCAGCTTTCATTTGATACCCAACTCAAAATTTTAAAAAAATAAAATTTTGGGCGCACTTCACTATTTCGCGCCCAAAATTGACAATTTTTAAAAATTTGGGATCAACTCCCGGAATTTTCATCGCCCAACAATAAGGCATTAGCATGAATTATTTCGAAATTTTAGCACCAGCCAATCTATAGTGGTTGGGGGGGGGAAATTTTTTTTGGGTATATTTTGATTTTTTTCCCCTATAAGGAATGCAAAATTTAAAAAAGCATATATATATTTGTGTTCTACTCTTCAGCAGCTTTCATTTGATACCCCACTCAAAAATTTAAAAAAATGTAAATTTTTGAGTTTACCACATTTTTTTGAATTGCGCATGCGCAAATCTAATTATGGACTTCTGTATATTTTTCCTCTGGTTGGGTCAAAAAGTTGCACCAGGGTTCCAAATTTCAGCACTTTCGCTTGAACGGTTCGGGCCCTATGAACCAAAGAGCGACGGACAGACGGACACATCACCCTCGGAATAAGGGTTTTGAGAAGTATCTACAAAACCCTAAAAATCAATATTATATCATTGTTTTTAATTTAATAACAAAAACGGAAGCATCTCCACAAAATGCGTTTATTGAGCAAAACTAGCTTTCGGCCTCTCGGCCATCGTCAGTGCCTACAATGACAATACAAATAATAAATATAAGTATACTAACAATTAAAAATTGTTTTTAACGTTAGTCAGGCTTTCGGACTATTGACTAGACAAGAATATACCATCTTGAATACATCAAATACATTATATACTAACTTAATTATAATTATCATTTCGTTTCACTGGTATGATACCATTTCGAATTAATTACTTTGTTTAAAAGAAGAATAGTAATGAGTTCTATTTTAATGAATCAAGGACTTGGACGCAAATGGTGAAAATATCTACGATCCAACTAACTTTAAGTTCATTCAGTAATTTGTTTTTTTGGTACCTTCAATAATTCAAATTATTCATTTAAGTAAATTTTGATAAATCAAATCTACAATTATTAATGAACGACTTTTGCAATAAGTTAAATGAATCATTCGATTATACGATTCAAATCCCAACATAAATCTGGTGATAAATAATATTTTCCGAATGTTTTTAGTTAGCAAAATAAAAAACAAAAAACAGCAACATTAATTAAAAACGAAAGAAGGAAATTAGAAATAAAACATAAAACCAATTTTAAACTAGCAAATACACATTCTGAGTAATTTGTAGGCAAACATTTAGAAAAAAGCAACCACTATACACACACACACACACATTTATATCATCAAGTAATGACGCACCTCGAAATGATTTGTTGTTGCTAGGCCAAGGCAACTACACCACATTTTCCAATAAAAATAAAAATGTTTGCTTTGATTTGTTGGTCTTCAAATCAAATAGATATAATAACTTATCTAAGTAGATATTTAAACTATTGTACTTTCTTTTCTAAATGTAGAATATATAAACCAGTTGTCACGGGCTTAACGAGCTCATATTATATAAAATACATATAAATATATTGTAAGTCAGCAATTTATGAGGTTGAAATTTAAAATTTAGTTCAAACTTCATTCCATTTGTGTTTTTACCCCTCTACTCAGATAAAATTCTTGCTATAAAATCAAAAGCGGATATGAGATTGAAGAAAAAGAACTGATTTTGACATTCATCTCCCTTAGCCCTACTCCGCCATTTTTTTGTATTATAACACCTTTCATATATGAGTTTTCCTATATCGTCAGTGTAAATTACAGAAACTAAAAGTAATGTTAGACTGAACCACTACAAATACGTGGTTCATTCTGTGGACGGTTTAGGTTGCTTGCGACAAGCCAAGCTTAAATACGTATGAGTTAGTGCTTAATTGAAATATATCTGTTTGGTCTGAAATGGATTCAGGTTTTTTTTTTTATTACAAGGAAAACGAAAGTTCGAGAATGTTAAAATCTAAATATACATCAGGATCTACAACTGTCGCAAACCTCAAAAGGGGATTCATATAAAAAAAATAATTCAAAAACATTCATCTAGTAATTAAATCGTAAAAATAAACATGCACTGGAAATTTATAATTACAAATAATACTTACAGTTGAACGAAAGGTGGCCTTATAATATTTTCCTAGTCAATCCTAGTGGTGATAAGTTAAACTGATAAAAAAGGTTAGGTTATTTTACTATACTTTTTCCTTCATGAATCAAACGATAAAAAAAAGTTTTAGTGTCTTGATTCACTTTAAAACATAGGCATTATTTTTGAAAAGAATTAACTAATCAATTTTTTTAACAGATCAATTTTTAACTTCCGAAATTTAAGAGTAATATTTCTTCAATATTTACTCCGTTCACACATCGTTTTGGAAACGATCCGCTAGTTCAAAACGCTGAATGAACGGAGATCGACGGATCGTATCGGTTTAGATCCGCTTCACCAAAAATACGTGATCGGAACGGGGAATCGGAATTCAAAACGCTCGTGTGAACAGGTCGAGGAGGGGATCGAGATATCAAGTTATTTTACTCTTTTCCACTTTTCAATTCTTTACTTTCGTGAGCTTCCGTTTCTTTTTTTAAACTGCAAAAACGTTATTAAACAAAAGTTAAAACTATANTGTTTATAATATTTGGGAAAACTACCGAGGTAAGTCTAAAACTATTTTTCCCATTTAGTTTCAGCCATTTACTATCTTACTTTTATAATCGTTACAGTCCACCAGAGCTTCCCCGCGTAAAACCAGCGTTCCCAGGTTGGGCGTTTAGTTCCTATATAATTTAGGGCAATTCCCACCAACCATATAGGGCCTAAACCAGCGTAATCCTTCAAAATTTCATCAAAATAGGATGAAATGCGGATGTCGCAAGGATTCGCAAAAACACAGACCAACAGAGCGACAAACAGTCACGAAAATAAATTCAGGAAGTCGAAATCTTAAAAGTGGAATTATGGTTTTTGGGAGAAAAAATGTTGATCTCAATAGTGAAAATTATGCTTCTGTTACCTTTGCTAAACTCAGAAGAAAAATGTTTTGTCAATTAGCGTGGCATTTCCTTGTTCTCTATAGGAAAAAGGGAAGCTATATACCACATATACCACACTAATTGGCAGACGATTTTTTTTAAAAAAAAAAAATGCCTGTGTGTTATACTCTGTGCAGACTCTTAACCGTAAGCCGACGTTAACAATGGTAATAGAGTTATTATCTTGGTTTGTTTTAACAGAGCAAAGCAAGTAACTTTTGTAATTAACCTTCATTCATAAAACCAACTTTTACTTTATAGGGTTCAAGGAGTGAGTTATAATCTCCCTATGCTGTCAGTCTGTCTGTCACACCCTATAAAACCTTTAAACTTTTAAATAAATTATGAACTTTGCTCGTGTTTGGAACATATTATACTTGAAATTAGGACTTTGTTTCTATAAATAACTTCTCGTGTAACTCTTGAGATGCCGCTCTCTTAGCCATCACATGATAACTCGCGGGAGAGCGCTTCGCTAATTAAAATTAAGGAATAATATATCAATTGGAACTTTTTTTTTTAATGAACAAATGTTTATTTGACATAGTAAATTATCCCAAATTAGATTATTTTTAGATCCAATTTTTTTCAAAGGATTTAGATTGCTTAAAGAGAAATA
Source organism: Gerris buenoi (assembly GCA_001010745.2). Lineage (NCBI taxonomy): Eukaryota > Metazoa > Arthropoda > Insecta > Hemiptera > Gerridae > Gerris > Gerris buenoi. The sequence continues at coordinate 4,791 of KZ651890.1, forward strand.
CTACTAAAGGCAGGATTGCTGGAGATCTGAAAATTTTGCTTTTCTCACATTAAAACAAGTAAGGCGCGCTTCACGTAAGAATGTGAGGCGATAATCGCCGGTTTCTGTACGATTAAATACAATTGCAAATACACTTCAAGACCTTTAAATTGATGTATAACAGGCCATGGTAACTAGAAACTTTTTTAATCGTCCGCGAAATTGGCAGCCATCTTTAAAATATTACGTGTGTTATTTCAATAGTTGCATATTCTTTTTCTACACTTCAAGACCTTTAAATTTATGTATAACATGCCATGGTAACTATAAACTTTTTTTAGTCATCCACTATATTGGCCGGGCCGCCCATCTTGGAAATATTGTGTAAAAACTCTAAAATGGGTCCAGTTATCTAAAATGCCGAGATGCACCCGTGTGCCAAATTTTATGTTTCTAGCTATAGTAGTTTATGAATTGAAACAAGCCAACGGACAGACAGACGGACTATAAGGTTTCTTTTTGTACAGAAACCTAAAATAAAGTTCCCAAGTTTTTATGTTCTATCAACTTGCACAATGCCATTGGCAACTCAACAAATCGGACGTGTCCATTTACCAGTATTATCGTCAGCCGTTTCAAGATGGCGGCCATTTAAATGTTTGGTTTAGATATAACTTTAACCGTTTATTAAAGCGAGCTTCTAGCATTTAACAAATTATGCATCCTGTCCGTCTGTCTGACAGTAACGTTTATTTGTCCACGAATTAATTGAGTAAAAATTTACCGATTTAGTTAAAATTTGTAATCCATGTTCCTTTTACAGCGTAATCCGACATATAGTTCACGCGCAATGATTGTTTAAACGTGCTCTTTAAATGTAAAAGTCGACTTTCATGACGGGTAAAGATTTTGTTATCACCAATTCGATGAGACGAATATTTTTTTCTTTTACCAATAAAATGTTTTAGTAAAACCAACAACGATACCGCTATGAAGTGATATAGATCTTTAAAACTATTAAAGCGGGCCTAAACGTTTAAAATAGAGGAAACAACGTTTTTACCGATATCTTACGTTCTAACAAAACTATTTTAATTAAACGAAAAGAACAAAGAGTGAAGGCGTTGTTTGAAATAAAAGCCCGTGTTGTTAACTTCCTTATTTTCAAAGGTATCGCTCTGGGAGCCTGAGCTTCTTCAGTGATAAGAACAATGATTATGTAGAACCAAAATGATAGATTTTAAATTATATTAATACAATAAATTTAGGGAAGTTAGCAATGAAAGTCTTACCAAATAATGTTAGAAAGACTTAAATTATTTGGTAAGACTTTCATTGCTTATTTTCCTAAATTCGTTGGATATCCTGATGCAAAGCACAGAGGTTAACTTCCACTTAAGCTTGTCAAGGGATAGTTACTTATTAATTTATAATGATTCAACATGTTACATTGTTACATTCATGAAACTTTGTAGGGTTTCTAGGATGATGGGGAGAAGGCGCACGAGGTAGACTAGGCATGTTCACTACTGTTATGCGGTACTAGTATAGTCAGCCATCTAATAATAATAATGCTTTTACCTACGACCTACGAATCTTCGTACATTCAGACATAGGTCTTCGTTACCTCGGAGTTACATCGAATACCTTCGTTACGCCCATCTTAAATTATCCAAAATTGAAGCAGTGAATTCTGAATTCAAATTAGTTGATATATCTACCAATCTACTCCTTTTATTCCCAATATACATATTTAAATAAATAAAATACAATATAAATGTTTAGATTATTTGTTTTTAAGAATCATATAGGTGAATAAAATTAACAATTAGTTAGTTAAAAAAAGTTTATATTTCACCCCTTATGGGCATCATCACATCCCAAAGCCTTCTATACCCCCCCCCCCCCATAAATTAATTAAAATTTGCATAAATCACTAATAACTAATTAATTTCGAAAACTGGAGAAACTTTTTAAATGTTAATTTCCAAACTTCAGAAGGTTCATCAGGGCTTACTTCCTGGATAAAATTTTATAAATTAGCTGACATCGCAATATTAATTTATAAATTATCATTCTAGATTTTATTCTAGCGTTTCAAAGAAGCGTGGTAATAATTATGTTTGTGAGGGGACATGGTTTAAATTAGTATACGGTCGCCATCTTGACACAAGATTTCTATTTGGAAAAACAGTTTTTCTAAAGTTTTTTTGCCTTAAAAGAAAAAATAACTTCAAATTGCAGGAATCTATTGAAACGGAATTCCAGAGATATTTCCAAATTTGATTATAAATACCCACCATCTTGAGTGGTGGGTATTTAAGATGGCGCATTATAAAACAATTTTTAACACCTAGAAGCAAAGAGAAAACTACCCAAATAATTGCAAAAATGTGTGAGACTAACGGACTAACATCAAGCTAGGATTTGGTGTAAAAATTAATGTTTTAGGTCCTTTTTAGGCTCAGTTCGTCTGCGGGACATAGATTGGCAATTGGCATTTGAAAAAAACAAACCGATGGAGAACCATCCATGTCCCACCAATTATTGTGGGCAATATTATTTTCATAATCCAGGGCACAAAATTAGTTTGTAGACCAATAATCAAGTTGATGGTAGTTTGTCACTTGTTAGGGTAGTTTTTCAAATGCTACACCAAATCAAAGTATTAGGTATTCTATATATTTTGTTCTTCAGAACGACTACATATCTTCCATTACATTCAATAAGCTCGGAAGCAAAAATAAAAAATATTGGCTCACTGCACATGTAGCGAATAAAAACAACATAATTATCACTATCCAGCATGCATTCCTTTGTTATATTTATTTCTTATTCAATAATTCTTGTAAAGAATCTTTTTAGCTAAAAAATAGTATATGTATAAAAGGAAAAATAATGCTTCTTGTATTTTTTTCAGATGTCAAGATCGGATGGGATAGAATTCCTTCAGGAAATCAAGAAGAATCTGGAATTGATGCAGAGTCAGTTCTCCGAACGAGCAGATATGGCCAAGGTACGCACGACTTGATATAACCAACTTGTCTCATCTATATATATATATATATATTTATATATATATATATTGTTATGACAAAAAATTTGTTTCTAATATGTTTATTGAATATTGAGTCGAGAGAGAGAGAAAGGTAAATAAATATTGTCTGAATATAGACAGATTGAATCAGTCTATGTATGTATCATAGACTGAATTTTTTACATTTATGTATCAATAAATGTATTCAATACTATATACAAATATTTGTTTTACTTATTGTTAAAATAAAATAAAAAGTTGATTTATACTTTATTAGTTCTTTTAAAGATATAGGTGTCTATCTAATATTTGTTGCTAGCTTTTCCATGATAGTAGGTGGGTACATGAACTTTGCTCGTGTTTGAAATGAGTGAAATTAGGCATTAGTTTCTATAAATAACTTCTCTTGCAACATTTCCCGCTCTCTTAACCATCACATGATATCTCGCGGGGGATTGCTTTACTAATTGATATTAAGTACCTTTTAATATATAAATTTGAACTTTATTTATTCTTCAGTTAATCCCTTAAATTTTCTTATATCCTTTTTAGGGTTTTGTAGATAGGTACTTCTCAAAACCCTTATGCCGAGGGTGATGTGTCCGTCCGTCCGTCGCTCTTTGGTTCATAGGGCCCGAACCGTTCAAGCGAAAGTGCTGAAATTTGGAACCCTGGTGCAACTTTTTGACCCAACCAGAGGAAAAATATACAGAAGTCCATAATTAGATTTGCGCATGCGCAATTCAAAAAAATGTGGTAAACTCAAAAATTTACATTTTTTTAAATTTTTGAGTGGGGTATCAAATGAAAGCTGCTGAAGAGTAGAACACAAATATATATATGCTTTTTTAAATTTTGCATTCCTTATAGGGGGAAAAAATCAAAATATACCCAAAAAAAATTGTCCCCCCCCCAACCACTATAGATCGGCTGGTGCTAAAATTTCGAAATAATTCATGCTAATACCTTATATTAGGGCGATGATATTTCCGGGAGTTCATTCAAAGATTTTAAAAATTGTCAATTTTGTGCGCAAAAATTTGGGGTGCGCCCAAAATTTTATTTTTCAAAAATTTTGAGTTGGGTATCAAATGAAAGCTGCTGAAGAGTAGGACACAAATATATATTTGCTTTTTTAAAGTTTGCATTCCTTATTGGTTTATTACTGATAAAAAACATTGTGACCCCCCGGGGAATCGAACCCGGACTCTTGAGATCGAAGACCAGAAATCATAATTACATAATGGGTATGCTTACTCATCTACAAAACCCTAAAAAGTACTTGGACGCAAGTACTTCTCTGTGATTTTTCTTGTTATTTTTGTTTATTTTTTTATCGACAAGAAAAAGAATATTAGTATATATGAACTGTTATTAGTACCTCAAACGTATTTTAATCGGGTTTAGTAATAATTGTTCAGAAACAATTACGCGTCGTTAAAAAAGAACATTTTGATCATTGTAGTGAGCTGGTCTATATAGAATAAGAAATTAAAATACGCCATTAAAGAAAGCATAATGTATTTTAAACTAGCCTCTCTATACTACGTTTTGTAAAATTATTAATGCTTGCTATAAAAAAATAATTTAATTCATTAACAATGCACTACCGTGATTATGCACACTGCAATAGGCATACAATTAGTGTTAGTGAGAGACACGCAATAATTTAATTCTTTAATACTTCGGGCCTTCATTACTTGGGCCTATGTGTAACTCGGATAGTTGAGTGTGGGACTGGCCTATCAATAAAGTTAATACGTGCAGTAATATAATGGCGTGGTGTCACCATTTGCATCAATGACCGCAGATTCAATTTCCATTAGGTTCAATTTCTGGACCGGGAATTCAAACCCCTCTCATTGTTTACGCTGCATCACTAAATAAATGAGTCGCTGCTTATGTAAAGTGGCGACTGTTTATATTTTTATGATAATCGGTCCGAGACAATTTAGACAAACTTTCTCATAAACTGTTTCCTTTTTTGTTTTAGATTATCAACAAAATCAGATATATTTATCAAATTTATATTGGACTAACAATGAGCTAATTATAACCTAACTTCCGAATTTCATTAAAATCAGACGAATAGTTTTTAAGATATTTTGGTTCGCAACATTTGAGTGACAGACCGTCAGACAGTCACGGAACCAAAAATCTTCCCTGATGTCTGAAACAGATTTCTGCCTTGAAATTTTTGAAATCGAAGACATAAAATATTTAAAGCTCGGAATCAAAATTAAAAAAAAATTGACGTATAAAAAAAGGGGGGGATTAAATAAATTAGATAGTATTGGCTTTTAAAAACATAAAATCAATCAAGTACGTGATAGAATGCGAGGAAGCTATGTGCCACACTAATCGGGAGCCTATTTTAATGAAATTTGTCAGAAACGTTTTCGAGATTTTTTTTTTTTTTTTCACGTTATTTCTGTGTTCTTGGGGGTAGTACCCCCATATTATGAGCTAAAATTCATTTCTCGATTTTCTCTCTGGTTATGACTTTTCTGAACTGGTATGCCGAATTGCGACGAAATTGGCCCAGTAGTTTAGCCTCTACGCGTCCGCACAGAAGTCCGACGTACATTTTTTAAAAATCACTTTTTTGGACAAGAGACTTCAAAACGTAGAAATCTATCAAAATTTTATTTTTTTAATTATTTAACATCACAAAACTTTTTCTTTTTATGAAAAAGCAAATAAAGATAACGTTGTTATTAGAGTATTAAATATTTAGATCAAAGAAAATGCAACTAATATATTGATTTATGCTGGTTATTAGCATTTAATTTATTATTAAAGTGTATTATGATCAGTGAAAAACCCGTAAAGTTACTTAATTACCCTGTAGAATAGAGAATTTCAGGATTAGTTTTGTTTGGTAATTATATTCTAATTTAGAGATTAAATCAGACTATACATAAGAGATTAAACCTGTTAATTATTTCAGGCACATGTTCGATACTTAAATTATTAGTATTTGGGTTATTAAATTCTTCGTTTATTTTGAAATTTGTGAAATAATTATATTATTAAGACATTAATTTATGAGTTAAAGCCGTATTTATTAAATGATTACGGTATTTCGTATAAAATGAACTTATAATTTTAAAAGCAATAAATGTTAATTTAAGTACAATAACCTTATACAATTAGTTACTTTAAAGTTATTTCTGAATTTTAAGAAGAATTTAGTCAACATATATTTTATAAATAAATAGACATATCTTTTATATAATCGAGTAGTGTCCCGACGGGTGACGGCGACGGGCGACGACTCACCTCTAAATGATTTATAACGTTAAAAATTGATTAGCCAAAAGCTGGAATTGAACCAGTGACTTCCAGTGCGTCAGGCAAAAACGCTACCACTAGGCCATGCCATTGTTATGAAACTCCATGCATTAAACTTGTTATGAAACTCCATGCATTAAACTTGTTATTTAAACTTATTATTCTGCCCATTGCCACGGGCATAACGGCTGGTATTTTATAAATAAATAGACTGCCAATTAGAGTGGCACATAGCTTCCTCGCATCCTATCATGTTTTTTATTGTTATATGTATTAACATTAACGTTATATTGCTTTATTGTTATATATTGTTTATTGCGTAAAAACTATTAATAGTTTTAGCATCTTTAACACTTCATAGCGGTGTCGCTGTTGGTTTTACTAAAAAAAATTGTATTTGAAAAAAAAGTTTCTTCCATTGAATAGATGAAGTTTCATTTTGCTCCCAACCTAAAATTCCAATTTTAAATTTGAAGTTCATATTTACGCGAGCGTTGCACGTGAACCCTTGGACGGATAACGATGTCCAACAAAATGTTCTGGGCATTGGTAAAATGAACATTTCTACCAAATTTCATCAAAAATATGTCGACATTTACTCAAGTTATCGTCACACGTTTCAGAATTCGCGGACACACAGACCGACAGACAGACACAAGACCAAAAATGTTCCTTGATGTCTAAAACGGATTTCTGTCTTGGAATTTTTAAAATCGGAGGCATAAAAGTTTTTCGTTCTCAAAAGTGAACACAATGCTTCCGTTACCTTCGGTAAGCTCGGAAGCAATAATTTATTTTTTTAATTTTATTTACTTATTTATATATTACTCATTACTTTTTTTTTTTCTTTTACTTTCCGGGAATTTACTTAACTAGACTTTTCATATATGCCCCGNTACTCATACAAGTTTTTTAAAGCTTTAAAAGGTTCTTGCATGATAGATCATTTGATAACTTAGCATGTCAATGCTATTAGTGATAAGGAACATGGTTCTGCTCTCAAGGGAATCGAAACAAATACAACATGTTCTAACATAAAAAACACTTTTCATACGAATTTTCCGAGAAAATACGACCAAATTGGTATTGTAAACTTTAAATATTACATTACTCCGCGCTCCATCGGGGCTCATGCTAGTTATTGATGGCTATGTTTCCTATTATCATTAAGGCCTAGCAATTAAATTAAATGCCCAAAATAGCATTTGGTTTCCAAAGCTAAGGATAGAATCAGGACTTTATTATACATCCTTCATTGCATTACGAAGAATATAATGCTCTCCAAATTGTATTTTAGAGACTATTTATAAAAACTAATTGCCAATTGAGACTAAGTAATATAGTAATAAATAACAATGCCCAATATAACCAAGATATGCTAAAAAAGAGATATAATAAATGATAATATAAACGCAGTCAAAACGAATCAGACTGGGAAGTCATAGAACAATCACCTAATATTGGTGCATTAATTAAGTTACTAGTCTCTTCTCAATATGGCAGCTGCGCCTGTTAATAATTAATAACTTTGGTTCTAGGTGGTTCTAGGACAAATTAATAAAATAATAATTACTCGATTTATAGAGCATTAGAGTGTGAGGTTTAAGCGCCCTAAAAAGTATAAATAGTTCAACAATTGCCGACGCCATATGAGCTCAAAGTCAAAATCATCCAATTAAGCTCTATTTAAGGAAAAACAGAAAGAGGTACAAGAAGTCATAGGATCAAAGTTGTAGACCTTTTTACATCAGTCATCGCTGGTGCAATCTTCTTTTCGACACTTCTTTCGTTTAGCCACAATAAGCTAACAAAAAAAAACTAAACTTGCGTCTTGCGTTCACCATCTTTAACTTTTAAAAAGATAAAAAAATGTATCTTTGCGGATTTTCCAGTTGGTTTAAGCTAATTTCCGACTAAACGCAAAAAAACAAAAACAAAAACAAAAAACCGCGAGTCTCTAGGTGGTCTAGAACTAACCAGACATTTTTAGTACCGAATCAGTGAATTTGGCACAATATATTTATAAATTATTATTTTTTTTTTTTTNGTTCCATTATTGATTTAGACTTTTGTCGCTTAATTAGTAAGAGCTACCGATCTAGAAAATCAAAGTCCGTGTTCAAGCCCTAAAAAAGAAGTATATTTTTATCTTGTCTCATTTTCTCTTTAACACAATATATAAACACTTTATTTAAAAAATCTAAACAAGTGAGGCTGGCCTTATATTAAGGTTTGCTTTCACACACAGCGTACTTATCAATCTAATGACAACATTTTAAAATAATAATAGCTAAATTATAAATCATTTAGTTTAAAGTAAAGTCTATGGTAATACACTAATACAATCAGAGTAGCACTATAAAACTAATATAAGTTTGTCAAAGATAGTACAATGAACTATCAAGTAATTCATAAACTCACAATACTAAAAATTAACAAAGATAATAATAAAACATAACAATTAAGAATATACATGGTGGTTAAGGATACCTAATGAGTCCAAATTTTCTGAAAGTAGTCTTAAAAAATTCTGGTCCGTACCGATCTCGTCAAAGAAGTTGTTATTGCTAGCTGGTATAGTCCCTCTTGTTCCAAACCACAACCACCTTTATAATCTCTATTACCATGAGAAACTCGAAACTTATCTTTATAAAACTTCTCTTCTTCTCCTCGTGTACTTTGTTGGCTTGGTCTATGTCGTTAGTTTCATATCTGATGGTGGGGTCAATAATAAGGGCAGTCTTGTTGTCCAGATGGAAAGCTATAATGTCGGAAAATCTAAAGCTATTTGATCGTTCTAAACAGCGAAATGTTTGCTAACATTCTCTAAAAAACTGTTGATCCAAATTTTTTGAAATTTAGAGGGTAGGTCATAATTAGCTTATTGTTGGTCCCATTTAAGTTTCAACTGCCAGCGCTCATTTTTTTCTCTTCCACACGACCACTTCTGAAGTAGACATCTGATAAAATTTGGATGGTTTCTCTTAACCCGCAAATTGCTCCAGAATATTTTCAACCATCTTTAGCAGCGCTCTTTAAATATTGCTAAATTGACACTTTAATTCATGTACCAAATCAAAGCAATTTTGAGTTTTAAAAAATTTGGGGAGTAAAATAAATTAATTTGATAATTAGACATTTTCCACAGGAAAAATCTAGTTACCGTGATATAAAAATATAATACATTTAATTGCAAATAGCGGCAGGTCGGGTTCAGGTCAAGAGATTACCCGGGAGAAATTATTTGTATAGACATTTTTGATAAAATGTGGAATAATATGAAAAGAAAACCATGAAAACCCGAAACAACAAACCAATTGAAACAAGAAATTATTAATATAAGAAAGTTTAATATGATTTGTACTAAACTGATTTCTCCCCTTACATAAACTTGTTCAAAAGTGGAAAAGCATAAATTGGAAACTCGAAGTGAAAACTAAATTCCTAAGTTATCCACTTCACTTAATGTTCAGAAAACCGAAAAAGGTTGTGGATATTTTACCACTTCTAGGTATATAGTTACTTGACCGAGTTATCTCAAACCTTATTTTCTTTTGTATTATTTTGTAAAGAAAACATTTCATTTTTCTCTCAAGTATTTACTTTTATTTTCAATGTATAAATTCATCTTAAAAATCTCTAGAATGTCGACATTTAATAGAAGTTTTTACTTATTTTGATCATATATATAATATATATATATATTAAACAGTTTATACAATTGTAACCTAAACCAACAGAAGTCAAGGGTCAAAACTCAAAATATTTCTATTGAATATTATTGTAGAAAAGGATAATTTTGGTAATCAAGTCACAAATATACGAGTAGTTATTCTTATTTTTCAAATAATATTATGAAATATCCCCACTACCCAAGTAACATTTCTTAAATAAATACAGTGAATTATGTATTAAACTGCTTTTTTTCATCATTAATCATTACTAATATATTAATTATTTTCTACTTCCTCGACCCCATAAGCAAACGGTTATTTATTTATCATAAAAAAGAAAAAAACAGAATTATTGATTTCTCCAACCAAACGAAATGTATTTATATTTATCTTTATATTTGATTCTTCTTTCTGTATCTTCTAAATTACTCATCTGTTTTTATAAAATTTGGATGATCTGTCGAAAGCAAAGACTGCAGTAGCCCAGATTAATTTCAACCGTCTGAGCTCAAATGCTGAAACAATTTTGGTAGATACAATAAATCGGGAGAAAATAAAATAAATTTGCACAATAATAAGTTTTATAAAAGCATAAAATCATTCAAATAATCGTAATATGAAGCGAAGAAGCCACATTATTTGGCAGTCTACTTTTAAAGTAGTATTTACCTTATTTTCTTCAGAATCAGGGGTCTCTGGTTCACTGAGTCCCGTTGTCTTAACTTCAATCTTGTCTGTTGTGCTCTGTCTTAGCTGCTCAATTGTTTTATCTTCGGGATTGCTCCGGGCAAAATTTACTAGCAACTTGCGTAACTGCTCTACCGACCTGCTATCATCTACTTCAATACCTAATGATGGTAAAATATTTAATAAGTCCTCTTTTAGGAGTGTATATATCCACGAAACCTTTACCGGTTTTGTAGGATCCATATAACGAAATACGTATAAAATAAATAGGTCGCTAATATCGTTTACTTTAACATCAAAATATGCTGGTTCAGCTTTAATATTATAAATATTTAAGTTACCTGATAGATTTTCATCTAAATTATTAACAGAAATTGGAAAGAAATCAGTAGAATGGCTGCTGGTTGTGCTAGCTGAGTCGTCCTCTG
>KZ651890.1:24250-36166 GCA_001010745.2 Gerris buenoi
TATATATATATTAATAAGATTTTTTTTATAATTAGAGGTATGTTTTTGAAAAATTCAAAAGGGATTAAATTAAATAATCGATATATTATAGGATCGAGTTTTAATTACTTTTGTATAATTCATTTTTATTCATCAAAATAAAAGATTTATTCAACTTATTCCTTTTATAAAAAGGAATTATAGAGATAGAATCGATTATAATTACTTTTCTAAGTATGGATTTACCTGTTTATAGAAATGAGAAAATTTTAATTTATTTAACGTCGAATAGGATCATGTTAGATTTTCAACGTAAAGTGTAATTATACTTTTATTTTTGTTTTCATCGCCCTTTTTTAATTGGTTTTTATTAATAATTTAACTTTTTTGCAATTATATTTCTTCAAATAGTCTACACTCGAAACCAATTAGCTAAATTATTTACACGTGATAAATCCATATCGAGAGATTTTTTGGATTGATGTCATAAAAAAGCCAGAAAAACACTTCATTCGAAATCGTAGAATTCAGCATAGATTTCTTTGACAGAAGAAATTTACTGAAAGTTTAGTTTCTTAAATAAACGATCAATCTTCATTGAAAACTAAAATGTTAAGGATGTTGGAGATTGCACAATGTTATACATAGATTTGCCATGTTGTTAGGATTCAATTGTCATGATTAACGTCACTATATGTTAAGAGTTAGAGTATTAACTCTAACTAGTAGAGTAACTAGAGTAACTAGTAATAGAGTTATTAAACTCTATTGTCCCTCGGGAAATCAATACAGCTAAATAATAGATTTATATAATATTAACTCTAGATATTTGGGGAATTGTAACATTAAGCAGTCTACCCCTACATGATTTCTGAAACAACAGTTTTGACAAGAAATAATATTTAAAGTGAATAGCGATAATAGTATGAATAAGCGCTACAAATGATTAGGTATAAATGAATCAACACTACGGATTATCTAGTATAAATGAATAAACGCTACGACTGATACGGTATAAGTTAATAAACGCTACGAATGATACAGTATAATTAATAAACGCTACGAATGATACGGTATAAGATAATAAACGCTACGAATGATACTGCATAGATGAATAAACGCTACGAATGATACGGTATAAATGAATAAGCACTACGAATTATACGATATAAACAAATAAACGCTATGAATGATACGATACGTTGGATAAATAAAGATTTACTAATTTCACTAAGATATATTTAATATTAACACTATTATTTCGCCTCCAAAATCACTGAAGGTAAAGGAAGCTTTTAAGATAATTTCCAAAACGAAATTTTTGATTCACTTCGAATTCAATAATTCCTGAAAAGAAATCTGTTTCAAACATCAATGTTCATGTCGTTCAAATTTTTTTTCTGAACCACTGTCTTAAATATATTTAACTACTCCACATATGATTACAATATTAAGTCCAACTGTCTGCTCACATCTAATATTGAATAAAAATAAATATGACCACTAATTGGCACACTAATCGGCCGAATATTTTATCCTTTAATCCACCATATAATAAGGAAACCTTGTGGAATTTAATCGGAAAGTTTTATATTTTGCACATTTGTTTATTGATGCTTATAAATAAATAATGTCAGTTGCCCTGGAAGGTCTGGATGGAGCTATTTTTTCTGGAAAATGTTATCTCCATAGCTATCTTGATAGAAAATCAAGAGATATAAAAGTTTTTCGTGGTATTTACAGTTAACATCGCGGTTTTACAATGGTAGGGATACATTACCTATATAGGAACACTTGCATGGGTGGTTAAAAAATTTACCTTATTTTTATTTATTCATTTTACTTCGCTATTCCACTCATAGTCCAGGAGATAGCGTGCAAAAAAAGTGTCTGACTAACATCAAGCTAGAATTTTGTGTTTTGGTGCCTTTTAAAAATTTATGGTCGGCTAAGTTCGTCTGCGGGACATAGCTTGGCAATAGGCATTTGGAAAAAACAAATCGGTGGAGAGCCACATGTCCCGCCCTTTTTGGTATGATTTTCATGATCATGCGTACGAACTTAGTTTGTAGACCATTAATTAAGTTGATGGTAGTTTTTCACTTAATAGTTTAGTTAGTCGAATATTACTCGAAATCAAAGTGTTCCCCTGTGAAGAGACTAACTACCATCAACGTGATTTTTGGTCTACTAACTAATTTTGTACTCAGGAACATGAAAATCACATTGCCCACAAAAAAAAGGCGGGACATGGCCGCTCTCCACAGGTTTGTTTTATTAAAAATGCCCATTGCCAAGCAATGTCCCGCACAAGAACTTAGCCGACCATATATTCTTAAAAGGCACCAGAACATTTAGTTGTATACAAAATTCTAGCTTGATCTTAGTCAGACACTTTTTTGCACTCTATCTCCTGGGCTATCAATAAAAATGCACTTATACAAAAAATGCTTGGAATATAAATTGAAAAAAATGCAATGGTTGACGCTATGTTAAAATAATGGGATGGCTAATGTAGGCATTCCCATTCCCATTTCCTCCAATATAATTAACAAAGGGTTGAATAAACCTCAGTGCTAATAAAGACTACTCACTCTCCCATGGGCTTTTAATATTTAATTGAAGTAATCATGCAACATTAGGACAAGGAATCCTTGAACTTCAATGCTGTCTAGATTAGATATTAACCAGACTGTATATTTAATCTACATTTTCCTCTATTAGATCCATTTGAAAATAATTGATAAATAACAGAGGAGGTATTAGCAAAGTGCATTAGCTTATTAAATGTTTATCCATTTTTTTTTAACTCTATTGTGAAGCAGCCTTGGCAATTGTAAACATAATATAAATTTAACTTAATACTTGTTGCAATCATATATATATATATATATATCATCATATATATATATGAAATGGGGNTATATATATATATAATAGAGGCTGTTACAATTATTGATCATATTTTGTGATCCAAAGATTATAGAATCACATTAGCATTATGTTTAGTTATTAATACTTTAAATTATTTTGAACTAAACAAGATAATTTGGGTTCAATTCCCAGAGAGGTGAGACATTTTTTACACAATAAGTGTTTTACTATGTAATTGTCTGGGATAAAAAAATAAAAAAATAAAAACTTATTCACTATTAGTAACAAAAATTAGCCTTATGTTGTTTTAGCAATTTATTGCATTTCATATCGATATCTTTTGTTTTTTTGAGTTTGTTAGTTAAAATTTAGTTTTTGCATAATAAACCGAGACGGGGCTGTTAATTATTTTTTTATGTTTGTTGCAACCTAAATAAACGCGAGGGTTTAGTCTTTTTCATGTTAAAAGGTTTTTTTTTAGTTATTGCATGGTCCACATACGGTTCCAGTACAGTTGAGCCATTGCTGTTTGAGAAGGTCGCTTAGCTTTTCACCGATCATAACGGCCGCAGCGGCCGTGGTTCCAGTTATGATATAAGGCATGATGCTTAAGTCGGCCACCCTTAAGCCCTTGACTCCTCTAACTCTGAGTAGGGGGTCTACGACCGATTCGCAGTTACATTGAGGTCCCATCCTTGTCGTGCCCACCGGGTCGTAGAACGTGCCGGACAGGTGAGACATTGCGCAGGCCCAGTACTGGTCCGAAAAGGGTTCGAGCTCGCAGCACCCGGATAGTTCAATTGGTCGGAGTTGAGCACAGTGATGCTTCATTATATCGGTTGTAGCGAATCGTTCGATGAATCTTATAGCTTGCAACATCGACTTCAAATCGTCTGGTTCCGTAAGATAATTTGGTCTTATCTTGGGATTGTCGAATGGGTCACAACTCTTGAGCTGTACAAGACCCCTACTCTTCGGGTGAAGAATTACGGGAATAGGAAGTATGAGGTCGTTATCTCTATTTATCTCGCGGAATTTGAGTAAAATTTCTTCTTTTACACCTTGGTTCTTCAGGAATCGGTTAAGGATATATTTGTCCTTCTTTGGTGCAAAAATGAAAAATATTAAAGCGTCAGGTAGGTCATCCTCGTCCATGTTTACCATACCGACCACTTCCGAAGCTCCGATGGTGGCTAATGGTCCGGACCGTCGAGTAAGGTATTCATAAATCTCGTCTATACGTTTCAAGGGATCTTGAGGGACAGAGACTCCCTGGAGGGCAATAGGAGCACCTAAGAACATGACGTGATCCTGAAGGTTGTATCCAGACCAAGCTTCCTGAATGATGGGAATTCCCAATTCTTGTAAGTGTCTCTTCGGTCCAATACCGGAAAGCATCAGAAGTTTCGGAGTTTCAATTGCTCCCGCGCATATTACGACTTCTCTGCACGCTTTCACTGTTCTCAGAATTTTTTCTTTTTTATAGTAGTAGGAGACTGCGTAGGCTCGTTTCGTCGTGGGGCACACTTCTACTTTTGCTACAAAAGCCCTTTTTATGATAAACAAGTTCTTCCTTTTTTTTACTGGGTTGAGGAACGCCTTTGCGGAATTTAGACGCTCTCCGTTACGGATAGTTGCGTGGTTCGGATAAGTAAATCCAGTTTGAGAAACGCTCAAGTCGAAATTGGCGGCGAAGCCGAGCTCAAGGCTGGCGTTAAGAATTATTGGGATGACCATTTCATCGCTGCCTACTCTGCTGACGACAAGTGGCCCATTTTTGCCGTGGTACCTGTTTGCTACGTTGCTTGAGAGAATAACCATATCCCTCATGTCTTCAGATTTTTTGAATATAGGAAGGACATCTTCGTACGACCAACCCAGATTACCTTCTGACGCCCAATTATCGTAATCCCTCCTATTTCCTCGCATGTAAAGCATAGAGTTTATAGTACTTGTACCGCCGAGGACTTTGCCCCTCGGCCACCTATTGACGTTACTCATCAAACCGTTGTACATACCGGGGTCCTTCTCCGTCTGATATTGCCAATCTATATCCGTCTTCTGGAGGTCCAAGTAGAAGGCAGGTACGTCCGTACTCATCGGGGGGTCAGCCCCGGCTTCTAGTAAAAGAATGTTCCAATTACACACTTCACTAAGACGACTTGCTACAACGGAACCTGCGGTGCCTGCTCCGATGACGACAAAATCAAATATGTTATCCGGGTGGCAGACGTTTCCTACATCGGCAGGATACGTGCAAGGGGCTGCAAGGAGACATCCGGAAATGAGTAGAGTCGACATAAAATCAGTGAACATTTCGCCGGCTTCTCCTGTCATGTGCCCCGGACAGGGGTTGAACATGTCGCCTCCCGGAGACTCGGCCAGCAGCTCCGGTATGAGGTTCGCTTGAGACCATTGCTTCCCTCTCTCACCTCCTTCACTAAAATCATCTTCAAAACCGTCGCAGACGTTTAACAACAAGCCCAATAAAATCGCTATATACATGCCTTTTCCACATTTCACACTAATCATTTTCGCGTTTTAGAAAGGCTTTAGAGCATGATTTTTTCCGGTCGTACTCCCGTGGGCTATCCCTGCTGATCTCCGGTAGCTCCGAAGTTTTTCACAGCTTAACCACTATTTAACGAACCTATTTATCAAAAAAACATAAAAAGAAAATCATAAACAAACAAACTTCAATCAACTTGTAGTCAAAATGTTATTTACTTGCTCTGTCATCGGAATTGATTTAATTTACTATTTTATCTGTCATGAGATTTGAGGAGGTTCAAATCTAGGATATGAGGCTAATTCATAGTTACCATCATTCGAATAACGACTCAATTTATTATAGCTAAAAAATTACCTGTATAGATAGATAGACCTGTATAGATAATACCTATATAGATATAGTATTAAATTCATTGATTACAAAAAGTTACATCTATGGATAAGCTGAAATATTAAGTTTAGTTTCTTATATGAAATATTTTTGAGTAAATTCGTTGGTATATCAGAAATTATAATTATCATCTTAAAACCAATTTATTTGTGTAAAAGGTTAAAAATCTGATGTAATCAAGCCAATTTTTTGTAATACTTAATTTAGGTAGTTAAAATAGACTGGAAAAAAGGCGTTCATTAATTAACACTGATTTTATTTTTTTTAATTTGTTTGCATTGACAAATTTGTATTATTATTTTAGCAAAGCGTATTCAATCAAGCGTGCTTTATGAATCTGATTTTCATAAAGTTGATACTGACATTAAATCGATATTAAGTATTAATTAGGACAATAAGTCGTATCTTTACACAATTATGTAACCAGCGAAAAATATACATACAATTGTTTTATCTTTGTATAGAACATTTACATTCTTTCAAAATGTGAATTTGTTACTTGTTTCAGAATAAATATGATGAAAGGGCACTTGAGGAGAAGTATGAAGGCAGGACACTCCAAGATAAGTACGACGGGAGGTCTCTTCAAGATAAGTATGACGGAAGGACTCTTTACATCAAGAAGTCATTCCAGGATTCTCTGGGTAAATAATTACAACTACTTGTCTAGAAAAACCTTGTATATTATTATTGTTAATATGCAGGACAACAATAATTAACAACCTCATCACTCATCAATTGCGGGAGTTGGGCTCGTGGGCTACACTTCCTCTGATCTCGTTCTCGAATTAGTTTTATTTATTAGTAGACACTGCTGTGACTACTGACTACACTGTGAGCTTACTTACTTATTGGAACGAAGTTCCTTATGGCACGGTCTGGAGCCCGGGAGTGAATCCGAAAAAAAAAAAAAAAACATAATCACTGTCATCGAATAACCGTCACAAAATAACCATCACAAAATAACCGTCACAAAATAACCACCATCGAAATCTACCGATGACGATAACTTGAGTAATAATAACCGAGTTAGTTGAAATTTGGTACACATGATCATTTTACCAATGCCCAGGCTGAGTTCGTTTAACAACGTTATGCGCCTAAGCGTTCACGCGCAACGCTCGCGTAAACGTTATTTCTTCGTCTATTTAATGAGACAAACAACTTAACTAGTAAAATGAACACTGCTATGAAGTAATAAAGATCGCTAAATTTATTAAAGTGGACCTGATCGTTTAAAACAGAAAAAACAATGTTTTTACAGATGTCTTATGTTCTAACGTAACGATTTTAATGAAACTTTGTATACATCACCTATAGTACAATTGAAGCAGGCATGTAAAATTTTAACCTGATACAAGCAGAAGTTTTTGTGTGTTAGTGATTTATATTTTTTATTACAATATTTCATTTGTGTAATATGCCGACGGAGTCTAAGGGGTCAGTTCTTTTTCGTGTCTACATCCATCTGCTTTAACTATAAATTCATCATTACTATTTTTCTCAATATACAATACATTATTTATTGAAAGACGCTCGCTTCGAAGATAATAAAAAGCTTCTCTTTTAATTTTGCCTTAACTCCGCTAGTACAAATAGTTAGTTACTTTTAATTTTGTCTCTTTTCTAACTCTGCCATGTATAAAGTAGTTAGTTTCCTATACTTATTTTGGAACTTTGATTTTATAATCAAAAAATTGATTTTATAATTTATATTTAATAAAAAGCGTAAGCAACTTCGTTCCTACCGGGTGTCCCGCGACACCCCACGTATTTTAGAATTACTTAGTGAATCTGGCATGGTTTTTTTTTACATAAACCAAAAGTTAAAAGTAGTGAGGTATTGCTTATAAAGAAGTTTAGAAATGGTTATGTAAATTATATAAAATGTTTACAAAAATAGAAATTAATTACGAAAACTCAATGCAACCATTAAATGGAAAACAAAATTATTGCTGTCATACAAGTTCGCCACGAGATTTTACTTTTAGGGTTTCGAAGATAGAGCCCTTCTCAAAACCCGTGTGCCGAGGGTGATGTGTCTGTCAGTTCGTCGCTCTTCGGTTCATATCACAAAAATGTGGGTAATTCAAATGAAATTTTCAATTAAGGTATCAAATAAAAGCTGCTGATAAGTAGGTTACAAATATATTTAAGCTATTTATACATGTTTCATATTTTATTGGTTTAATGAGTTAAAATGTATCCCCAAAATAATCCCCCCACCCTATAATGGCTAGTCGTAAATTTTTTTTATAACAATTCATGCAAATACCTTAGTTTAGGGCGATAAAAAATTCCCGAAAAAATTAATTTATCTTTTTTTTATTACTGGCAAAAAAAACATTGTGACACCTCGAGGGATCGAACCACGGACCCCCTAAAATTTTTGTTTGATTTTTGGGGCCTTCCACCTAAATTTGTTTTTATTTTATTTTATTATTTTTTATTTATTTTATTTTCATATCGAGCAGAAAAAGGAAATAAAAGAATGTGCCTTATTTCATAATATAATAACGTTTATATACTTAATATTAATAATCTACGAAACCCTAAAAAAATAATTACCCTAAGTACTTTCCTGTGATTTACTAAAAATATTTTTACCAAATTCTATCTAATAAGTTCTGAAGTTTAGTACCCTGCACGAGCTCAGACGACAGCAAAAGATTGGCAAGATAATTGACTATTACAATATACGTTAAAACCACTTTTTTTCTTTTTTTATAAAGAGAAAAGATTGTGATAGCGCGAAAATTCTATTTTTTTTGGATTCACATGTTTTGAGATCCCCTGAGTCCAAAAAAGTGGTTTTTAAAAAAATGTCTGTCTGTCATCTGTGCAGAGAACCTGGAGCCTAAACTACTGACCCGATTTTGACAAAATGTGGCATACATGTTTAGAAAAATCATACCCCGTTGAGAAATAGAGAAATGAATTTTAACTCCGAAATTGGGGGTGTTACCCTTTTTGGGGTGCTAGCCATTTTCCTGGGAAAAATCTAGTTCCTGAAAAAATAGCTTAAAACGCGGATGGAGAGAGCCCGGGTTCGATTCGCCGCCGAGAAGAAGTTATTTTTATGATAAATTTTGATGAAATGTTCAATAATGTTCAAAACGCCGGGCTAAGTAATTATGAATTCTTTTATGCGAGAAAGTTTGTACAATTTTTTAAAGTTGTAAATATATGTAGAATTTTTTCGCCATTACTATTATACTTTTTCTATATTTATACTCTTATAATAAATATAAGAACATTTTAAAGTAAAGTCTTTTTATGAAAATGTATTTTTTCGATATCAAATTCAATATTTTTTCTTTTTCATAGGTGGATCTAACGCTGGAGCTCTAAGCATGGGAAATCTTGGAGGTATGGGAAGTCTGGCAGGCATGGGAAATACGGGACCAAACATGGTTGCCAACATGATGCCTGCTGAAGATGATTATGAAGATTTTATCGAGAAACTGAAGATGTCTGATTATCTTTTCAACGAGTACTCATTGGAAGAAGTTATTTATCAGCTGGCTAAAGTCATGTTCACGCAGTCTCTCTCGAGAGGTTTGTTTCTCAATTCTATTTTTAAATTTTGGTTTCTCCATTATCAATAGAGATGAAAGGTTGGGTGGAAGAGAAAGGGTAGTGTTTCCACCCACTCAAGGAGTAGGCGGTATATAGAGCAAAACTAATCTTCTCTGTTTACCACAAAACTGTGGTAGCCTTGACGATAGAAAGCCAGTTCTCACTTAAACCTTACTTTTAACTCCAACCTTCGACAATTTCTGCTTCAATATTACCACTTTTTTTTCTTGTTGCCAACCCAACTTTTATTCAGTTGACGTCACTAAACTCCTACCTAATACAGCTCAAATTAAAATCATCCAAAGAATAAGATATTGCTCTTCTTCAACATATTTATATATTCGAATATCATTTAACGTAGGTTATTTTAATAAATCTTACATATATATTTTTAAAATATACAATACTTTAATACTTTCAGACGAGTGTGTATGATATTTGATGTCGATTTTGTCATATTCATTTCAAGACTAGTTAAAAGACGTTTAAAGAGCACAATTTTATTTTTGTTTTAAATTTAAACCCCAAAATAGTAGTAAGATAGGACTTTAGAAGATAACTCTTCGTCAGGGCCACCCTAACCACAGGGCTAAGGCCTCTTTCACACGGTNTTTCACACGGTGCGGACGCGGGCCCGGACCCGCATCTATCACGCGGGCGCGGGCCCGCAGTTTCTTTTCACACGGTGCGGGCGCGGGCCCGGACCCGCATCTAACTAGGTGTGAAAACAACAATGAAATCAACAAAAAGCTCAATGACCGGTAGGTAACAAGTGCGGGTGCGGGCCCGCACCGTGTGAAAACCTACATAGAGATCAATGTCCAGTAATGACAACTGCGGACGCGGGCCCGGACGTAGCTATGGGGACCCGGACGAGCATTCGCCCGGACGCGGGTCCGGACCCGCATCCGGGCCGTATGAAAGGATCTATGGTTTTACTAAGATCATACTTAATCCGGGCCCGCGTCCGCATCTAGCTACGGGCCGGACCCGCGCCGTGTGAAAGGGGCCTAAATGGGCTATGGCCCGGGGCGCAAGCCTTTTGGGGGCGGAAATTTTTATTATTATTATATAAGGTTTCCAGTTATGAAAATTTGTAAAGTTTCTTTAAATAAAATATAACAAGAAAATTTTCGAAAGGCTGCAACAAAAGTTGCAGCTGAGGAGTTCTTAAATGAGCTCAAATCACTGGAAACTGCTATTATGGTAGCATTTTGGAGCGAAATATTAGAAATTATAGATAAAACTTATAATATCACTTCAAAAAGTTGATACTACAATTGAAAGCATTATCTATCAGATTAATACACTTCTTTAGATAAATTTGTACAGTCCAAACGAAATACAGAATCATTTAAGGTATAAAATTGTCCGGATTTGATGAGTACAAACGAATACGCAAAAGAAAAGTAACCTGGGAAAATAAATTTATAAGTTACTTTTGCTCTTTATTAATCTTGTATAAATTATATTTTTTTGTTGAATCTATAATGGTAATAAATTGACTTTTCTACTTATTTTTTACTATAACTATGCCCCGCTTTCTCCAGCCATTCCATGTATTTACTCTTGAAGAAGGGCGCATTAATTTGTAGTAGCCCACGGGTGACGAATATCTTAGGACGGCCCTGCTCTTCGTTGGCCTATTCCATAACCTCAATCTACACAGCTGTTGTATTATAGAGTTGTTATCACTGAAGAAAACTGTTATACTTGTTTATTTAGTTATTTTTTTAACTTATTACAGTGCAGACAGAGAATGTTTCGCGCTTTAGTAAATCTTTAGTAAAAGTGTAATGTTTTCAGGCTCTCGCTGTATTCAGTTTGAATTTCACTGTAGGAAATATTTTTTATCTATTTTGAAAGTTAAAATGTAAATGTTAGTTTTCTAACCTCTCCATTAGCTATCGCCGCTCCAATGTGTCCTCACGCTGGCAGCTCATGTTTTTGGTCTACAAGTGGCAATTATGGAAAAGCACGTGCAGAATCATAATCTCTAATAAGCACACAATACTGTGCTATAGATATAAATATATATAGATACACAAAAAATATAGATTTATGATAAGAACACTTAAATGATAAAACCTTTTAGTGGCACTTGCTTAGACTGTTACTCCTCTTATAAATAAACAGAAGGGAGAAGGGAGTAACAATGTAAAGAAGGTATACGGAATGTTCTTCTTTAGACCGCTACTCTACTTATAAATACAGAAGTTTGTGATATTCCTTTGTCCCTAATAAGTACATTAGACTAAACATCTATTTGTCTTAAAAGTTATCAATACAAAGAAGTGTATAAATATGTAGTTATATCCATATATATTCTTAAAAAAAATAAGAGTAACAATCTAAAGAGTTACACTTTAATTCTAAAAGGAATTAATAGTTCGGCATTTTGTGCTTCTAGAAGCATCCAGGAATACAGTGGCGTATCCAGGGGGGGGGCACAGGGGGCACGTGCCCCCCCCTGGAGTAATAATAAAAAAAAAAATTCCGCCATTTTTACATTTATTTAATACATATTTTTTACATTCACCTCGTATTCAATTTCACCGCAGAAATGCATAAAAACGCTGTTT
>KZ651890.1:37310-54263 GCA_001010745.2 Gerris buenoi
CCCCCCCCCAAATCTTAACTGACTTAGAATGTGCTCCCCCCAGACCTTGCCGCTGGATACGCCACTGCAGGAATATAATTTAACATCGTTTTGTTGGCTCTAACCCCTTTGTTGACAACGTTATTGTTGGCTTTCGGAAAACCATCAATTGTTATGCTTATGTAGAATCAGTCATGTAAACTTTCTCACAAGTTTAGACTTCACTAATTACAGCTGTTGACGTCACAATTTAATCAAGTTATATATAATCAATGTAAATGTTATATTATCAGCATTTCAAAATTCATAACTATATTGATTCCCCTCACTCATAGTGTTAAAGGGGTTCTAAATTATGTTAACGAAGTGACTTACTTGACTAATTAACATTATTGTCTCTCATCATACAAGCCTGTATCTATTTATTAATTACTCTAGCTCTTTGTTTGGCACACACCTACCTCGATCTGTCACAAAACGTAAAGCTTTAAATTAATTTCAATGCAGGTAATCAATTATGTTCAACTGAGATGTTATCAGCGTCTATTTCTCACGCGTTACATTCTGATAAATTAATAATCCAGTTATCTATTCTCTGCAGACGACTTACTTGACTTATTTGTCTTAAAGTCACTGTTTGAACAAATAAGAATATAATGTTTCAATATTTTGTTTTGTTTCTACGCCTGTTCATACTTGTGCCATATGAATTTAAAAATTACGTTTTTCGTTTTCCTACCCCCACTATTATTTAATTGCGTTTAGTCGATAAAAATTGCATTTAAGGACGTTTGTGTTTGTTTAATCTTCTTATAATATGGCTCAAATGCTTATAGCTAAAATAAATCCTTAAATGGACGCCATTATTAAATGGCTGAGGCGATTATGTTGGTTAACGAATTCGGCATGTCACATTATAGTCCTATATTGCCTTCGGACCGATTGTGTGTACAGAAAGCAAATGCTAGGGAACCTTTTTGTTTTTAGGTTTGTATAATATTATTATATTTGTCGTTTATCTTACCTGTAAATGATTATAAGTGTTTTTTTTATGTTTTGTATTTTATCCTCATATCGTTTTTCACGTTCAAGAGGTCTAAGTTACATAATAATTGTTTTGAGAAAAACATTAATAGTCCAGTCAAAATGGCGGCAATCAAAATCCAAGATGGCGGCAGAATTTTACCCTTTTTTCGATTTTATTGCATTTATTCTTACAATTCTTCATAATCTTCATCAGAGCTTTCAATTTCATCATCTAGTATTCGCAATGGATGGTTTTCCCAATTTGTTTTTTGGCACTGACACAACTGAACTAGTACATTAAAATCCATTTTTTCGGCAACTACATTTCATGGCACCACAGCCAGTTTTGCGGGTTCATCGCATTAATACACTTTTAGGTGTTAGTGGCAAATCCATTATCTTCAGTACATACATATTATCATGTATGCTACATCCTCAGTCTATGGGTTTCAAGCCTTCTTGCATTTGTTTCCGTAGAAATTGCAGATATGAAGTTTTCGATGGTTATACATTAGGATACACGATACACGATAAAAGACATGATCCATGTGCGCTGAACAAATGGAATTTCCCTGTCTGTAAACTTCACACCAGATATTCCATTCAAAGGAAATAAGGATTTTTTTTCGCTAATAAGGAAAACAAGCAGAAAATGGTTATTCTAATCGCTGAAGAAATGAGGCAACATGGCAATTCATGCTTTGATGATGCTGATGTTGAGATTTTTATATCCACCGTTGAATCCTCAAAAAGTAGAAATTCACCAGTGATAGGAGAAGACACTAAGTTATTGGTGTAATCAAATCAAGAACACCACAAGTTTTTTATTTTCAAAAGTAATAAAAAGCTGTTCAAACAGAATATCGTTTATGATATCAATGCCATTAGATATTCGCTCGGAAATGACTTAGCGAACAGTCTATTCTAAATTGAGGACTAACATGGCAAATTCAACTTCCATCTTGGATTTTAACGGATTATCTGGACCGGGATTAATAGGGATTTTGAGATTATGTAAAGGGCATGCTTCAGTACACAAAAATTACCTAATATGAGAGCAAACTATCTTTTTACGGCGATAAATATAGCAAAAAAGGGTAAAATTTAGCCGCCATCTTGGATTTTGACTAATTTCCTGGGCCGGGATTATTGGGGATTTTGAGATGATGTAAAGGGCATGCTCCAGTACACAATACTTACCCAATATGAGACCAAACTATCTCTTTTACGGCAATAAATATAGCAAAATAGAGAAACAAAAGGGAAAAATTTAGCCGCCATCTTGGATTTTGACTGATTTCCTGGGCTAATTTAAAGGGCATGCTTCAGTACATAATAAGTACCTATTTGAAAGCAAACTGTCTTTTTTAAGACTATAAATGCGGAAAAATAGAGAAAAAAGGGCATCATTTGGCAAATTCAGCCGCCATCTAGGATTTTTACTGATTTTCCGGGCCGGGATTAATGGAGATTTTGAGAAAATTTAAATTTAATGCTTCAGTACATCATAAGTACCCATTTTGAGTGCAAATAATTTATTTTACGGCAATAAATGCAACAAAATAGAAAAAAGAGTAAAATTATGCCGCCATCTTGGATTTTGAATGATTTCCCAGGCCGGGATTAATGGGGATTTTGAGTATGTTAAGATACACACTTTTTTTAGTATAATGCAAAAAGAATAATTTCTGTTGCAATTTTGCCGAGGTCAAAATTTATTTTGACTGGACCATAATAAAAACGGTCAATAATGTTTACTATGTCTAAGGTGCTATTTAATTTTGTGTAATATTGTAACCTTTGGATTATATCCTTCATGACAAAGACAAAAGTGGTCATTGTTTGTATTTTATCCTTATGTTGCTCATCACAAAGATATCTAATATACTTAAATGGGATATATTATACATCTGTTTTAAGAAAAACGCAATAAAAAGTAGTAGTTGAAGGGAAATATTCAACATAAATCTAAAATTCGAAGAACATGTTATACTGATTCAGTTTTGTAAAAAGGATTAATTTATGTAGCTTTTTTTGAAGACTT
The DNA here is from genome assembly GCA_001010745.2 of Gerris buenoi. Classification (NCBI taxonomy): domain Eukaryota; kingdom Metazoa; phylum Arthropoda; class Insecta; order Hemiptera; family Gerridae; genus Gerris; species Gerris buenoi. The sequence goes on from KZ651890.1 coordinate 40,360, forward strand.
TACGATCTAATAAAATGGTAGACAGTGTTTTTTATGTGAACTGTCTTAGATGACAAGATAAAACCTTCTGTAGACTAGAGTACGTCAATGACCTTATACCAAGCTGTTGTTACACGAACATAGACGCGACAAAGGACAGTATTATGGTGTCTTTTTATTTCTGGAATTTAATATTCGTCCCATTATTATTTTATCCCTAACAAAAACATAGTAAGGAAATAAAAATTTACATTTTTCTTTCTTTGTAAAAACTAACAGCCCCAGTTTAAGATCATTCACACTTTTAGCTTTTCCGGGAAAAAAATGATTTTCACCATTGTCATATCTTTCATATCTTCAAAGCCACTCGTCTAATGATGGTACTTGGAGGTAAGATACAATCAGCCCAATGTTGGTGCCACATTAGTTTCAACCTCCTTTGCGTATTTATTTAATTTCTAGATACTTGTAAACCTTTTTTTATTAACATATCCATATATCTATTAAAATCACTCTCTGATATTTTAAAAAAATTAATGGTTTGTAAAAAGAAACCCGAACACAGAGGTGAGGAAGCTATGTGACACACTATTTTGATAACTTTTTTTCATAAAAGTTACAGTATGCGTGTCTAAAGTTTTGGCTTTTGACACTCAGATTGGCAAACCTAAATGAGGGGGAAAAAACACAAGGCCTGTGGGAGGGGTGAGGCTATTCACACACACGACACACACATACACATTTTGTTAGCATAGTTGGCCCAACTTTCTAGAATTCAAAATCCTGACATTTTTGTTAGCCTATAGTTGGCCTATATAGAAGGAGGGTTAACATTATGGCGATAACATTGAACCCAACTTTGGTTGTGTACCTTATCTGCGTTCTAAAAATTCATTTTTGTAATTTGTGACGTCATAACTCTAAAATTATTTGCCTTCGGTTTTTTAATTTAATTTTTTTATTAAATTATAATTATTGATAGTCAGTTTAGTTTATTGTAATATTTGTGTTGTGTTTTATCTTATTTTAGCTTGAAATATGCTAAAAATAATGTTTATTATATCATGCCGGCCGAGTTGAAAAAAATGACGTCAGAGTGAAACGTAAACAATAACCAATGGCAGGGCTTGTTTTCTTGACGTTTGTGAACGGGCTTTGAATAGTTACTAAAGCATGGCCATGCCAACCTTCTCCAGCTTAAATGAAAAAAAAAGTGTTGTTATGTTGGTCCCCTGGTCTAAGGGACACAACCTCTCGGCAAAAGTTGGCTTCAGCCACTTATCAGTAATTGCTTAGGATTTTGATTCTATGCTCCTATATATAGTATTATTCTATACCTATAGTTGGCCCAACCTTTTAGAATTCAAAATCCTGACTTCTCATTGGCTCCCCATCCCAATTTTTCGGAATTTCCCACGCTGTCAAAAGTCCAAACTTTAGATAATCGTACTGTAGATACTTCTTATAAATATTTAGAAATTGGGTTTTTTCGCTTTAAGATGTTTACTATCATAATGTGACTCATATAATTTTCAAATTACAAATTTCTATAAATGAGTACATACAGGTATTAATTCAGAATTATCCCTTTAATTGATATTTCTCCCTTTAGCTTAGATATTAAGTTCCTGACTGCAAATGTTTTTGCAAATTAAATAAATTTCTCATTTAATATGTTTTATCATTTATTTGTTATTAGGAAGCATTGAGGCTCAGGATGCTTTACAGAAAGTAACCGGTTTCTTGGATTTCGAAGCACAACAGGGTAAAATCACCAGAGCCATGGAAAAGAAAATATTGTGTAAGTTTCACATTAGTAAAATTAAGTTGGTTTGTATCTGTGGTGTAGCGAAACTTAATTGACTTTGGATCTGTTAGTTCTAAATTGATAACTTTAAGTTTATTTACAATCGAATTTACTATTTTTGGTTCTACTTACATAGTTGATGACCTATTGCCATGTCAGTTAATGAACGGCGAAAGAAAACATTTTACTGTTTCCTATCTTTAGATCAGGTTATATGAAGCTTCTTTATTGTTGCCCTGCGAAAATATTAACCTCCAGAATTTAGAGTCAAGAATAGACTAACATTACTATTCTTTAAATGTATTTTATTCCTAATCTTATATTATATTTTTTTTCGCAGCTGTTCTGATCTCAGCTCTTAGTGACACTTTGACGGAACATCCTGAATTGGTCAACACTGCTAGAGATAGCTTGGGAATCCCTCAGCCTGAACCACTTGTCCACCGACTCTTTCCTCAAGGTAAATATTGCAACTCTGATTGTTTATAATTACTTTAACTGGTGCAGGGTTGCTATCAAGTCAAAACTAATCAAAGACTAAACACTGATAGTATAATAATATACTGTGGAGTATAATAACACAGAAAAAAATTCGATCTATATTTTTAGATTTACTACGTTTGCATGAGTTTTCAAAAACGTTTTGAATACTGTCTCGATTTCAAACCAAAAAATCGGTCAGAGACAACTCAGACAAACTTTCTCATATATGTACATTTAATTACTATTGGAAATTTCATTAAAAATATCATAAAAATAACTTCCCCCGGGCGGGGAATCGAACCCGGGCTCTCTCCATCCGCGTTATAAGCTATTTTCTCAGGAACTAGATTTTTCCGGGGAAAACGGCTTATATCATTAGATTCGTATTTAAATGGTCTATATTTTAGAATTGTTTAATCAAAATCGTCGGAACCGTTTTCGAGAAATAATTTTTTGTCGTGTTTTTTCAGAGTTTTTGGGGGGTAGCGACCTTAAATTTGGAGTTAAAATTCATTTCTCGATTTCGCCTCGGGGTATGATTTTTCTGAATGTGTATGCCAAATTTCGTCAAAATCGGCCCAGTAGTTTAGGCTCCAGGCGTCTGCGCAGACAACAGACGACAGACAGACGACGGACAGACATTTTTTAAAAACCACTTTTTTGGACTCAGGGGACCTCAAAACGTGTAAATCCATCAAAATCTCAAAATCGAATTTTCGCGCCATCACAATACTTTCTCTTTATATGAGAAAGTAATAAGTGTTTCCCTGAGAAGTTTTCCAAACAGTTTTCACAACAGTTTTGAAAACTATAAACTTCCAGAATAGTTATAAATAAGTCAGGTTATCATATATCCGTGTATCATACCTACTGCACATGTCTCAATTCTCTTTTCAATTCAATACCCATTTACATACTATTTTTTAATCAGTTTCAATACAAAACCAAACATTTGCTGTTGTGACCTTGAACTCAAAACGTTTTGAAATCGCCGTTTCCATGGAGTTTTTAATGCCTAAACGGTTGCAATACCGATTTGAAAACTCACGGAAACGCATTATATTATGTAAATTACTGTCCTTGGTTCCAATTTTAGATATAGAGCACACTTAAAGTTAATGAGGTGCTCCTCAGTCCTAAGAAATGCACACCATAAAAGCACTTACATCTTAGAAATGAATGTTAGGATAAAATTAAATTACATTTCAACTATAAAGTTCCAATAGTCCAGGATAATAAGTAGACATTTTGATGCCTTTTTGGAATAGGTGCGGTCGGGTAAGTTCGTCAGCAGGACATAACTTGGCAATAGGCATTCGAAAAAAAGATATCGGTGGATAGCGGCCATGTTCCGCCCTTGTGATTTTGTGATCCTGAGTACGAACTTAGTTAGAAGACCAAAAATCAAGTTGATGGCAGTTCACTTAATTGGTTACCTCTTTGATTTGGAGTAATATTTGACTAACTAACCTATTTAGTAACAAACTCTCATCAACTTGATTTTTAGTCTACTAACCAAGCACGTACTCAGGATCATGAAAATCACATTGTCCACCAAAAAGGGCGGAACATGGCCTATTGCCAAGCTTTGTCCCGCAGACGAACTTAGCCGATAATACATTCTTAAAAGGCACCAAAACATTTACTTATACACAAAATTCTAGCTTGATGTTAGTCAGACACTTTTTTGCACGCTATCTCCTGGACTATAAAGTTTTCAATAATTTTGATTTAATTTAGACACTTATCCAATGTTTAATTATAAATCATCCATTCTCTTCTCACCCATATTCCATTCTCTCAGGTCAGTTCAAGAACGAAGAAAGGGAGGAAAATGTTCAAAGGCCAAGAAAAAGTACATCCGGACAGAACATGAAGAGAACCATACAGGACTCTGGACTTAAGGACGATGATAAGAAGCATTAAATCAAACCATCAGATATTGGACAAATCAATTCGACCCTCGACCACCTACCCCTACCTTTAGACTGTCAGAAGAATAAAACCTCTCCAATTTCGATCTCATTGGTGTTTCCAAGTTATTTACCACCTGTTTTTCCAAGTATCGAAGAATTTGTATGTATGTTTAATTGCAATCCCGATGTATTCTAATCACTTCCCTGTTCCATTTTATCAATTTTCATATTTCAAACTTGATATTAATAATCAATACTATCCTAAATCATCGTTTCCTAACTTCATCGTCCAAATTAATCGTAATCATTCATTCATCCAAGTCCTAACTTTGCAATAATTGATCTCTCATATGTGTTAATCATCCTTTCTACCAAATTATTAACGCAAATACATTTGTTGCAATCGAACACTGATGTCCTTAAATCATCTTCGTTGTCCTATAATATTATCAATGTTCATAAGTAATTATTATCATCTTATCAATATTCTAGATTAATTATAATCGATCATGAATATCCCGAATGTATTCTAACCTTTCATGTGTACATTGAATTTAATAATCAATGATGAATAGATAAATAACGCATCTATGAATTATCTTAAATAAATTGTCACATAAATATTCTAAATCCAACATAGCCTTTCAACTATACGATAATCGAAATCTATCTTCAATAACATTAAATCTTTATGTTCGATTATTAATATCTTAAATAAGTTATTAATTTAGTTGTTATTAGAAATATAACTTTGCCTTAGACGATCTTATTAATCGTAATGAATAATCGATATTTTTCGAAACTAATAATTCTAATCGATTTTTCATAAAGTCGATATTTTCTAATCAATTCTTCATTCGTGGCATTATGAATTGAAACCTCTCTTGATTTTTCATAGATGTTATAAATTCACACGAATCGATATGTGAGTTTTTAAATTCAACATCAATTATCATAACTGAGATTAGGTAATATGTTCCATCATAATATGAGATTATATTGTTATCTGTAAATCTACAATGCAATACTGTACCAAACATCATAGAGTAATCTCTTGGAAAAGCTAAAAAGGTGTTGTTAGATATTGTGGCCACCATTTCGAATCTTTTTCTCATCGCAGACAGTCATCAGCTAATTCAGATATTTACTAATACTGATTTTTGCTAATACTGAAATCTACGAACACCAGCCGTTCAGCTATTTGACAACAGATATAGTTTGATAAATAATGAGATCCGGTTAGTTATTTAATGTTGAAACAATTTCTAACAACTGATAGCTACCACGAAATGATAAGTACTTCGGTGAGTCCATCTTCATAAAAATATGCACATGTAGAAAAAGAAATTTATTATGTGAGTTTTATACAGTATGTATATTCTTTTCGCTGTGTTTAAAAAATAAAATATATATATTTTTTCCTTTAGTAAATTTAATACTAAGTACGTCTAAAGAAAATATAAACCTTTATTATTCAGATTAAAAATTTCAAGGGAAATAAATTTAAACTATAAATAGCGTCTCTTTGATCTCTCCATCAACCCACAACTCTTTACTGTAAACATTTTATAATCTATCTCTTTATTACAAAATGTTATATCTATATTTAACTTCCAAGTAGACTTAGCTTGTACTTAATAAATATGGCTTTATTATGATCTAAAATCCAAACAACAAACTTAAATTAAACATTAATCAAACCACGACCACTTTGAAAAGTTAGGTTAGTTTGTATTTTGTAGGTTAGTTTTTTGTGTGATTAATCCGTCGAAAATTATACAAAAACAAAGGTCAAAGGTTCTACTTAATAATAACAATGTTCAAAATGACGTTTAATATTAAACTGGAGTAGAGGATGATAGATTATGTTGTCACAACTTTTATCAAATTGTATAAATAAAATTAATATTCTATCTTTTTCGGTAATTGATGGCTAACAATTACTTACAGATGATAGATTATGAGCTGTTAAATTTAGTGTCTTCATTTCAAACTTAAGGATATATATACTGCAAAAAGGTTTCGAAATCTATCCAGAAGTTTATTCATTAGATAATTGCGATAAGTTATATACTTCAGTGTAGTATCTCATTTATAACAGATAAAAATGGCTCGCAAATTATCGACCATCTGTTTTTTGGTCTTTTTACAAGTTTTTTTTTTTCTTTAAAATACAAATTTTATCGTCAACGATAATGTTTTATACTTGTTAATATTTATGGAGTCAAAAAGTATACAACCATTCATGAATAATTAATAAGTGAATAATAAGCATATAACTCATTACACACATGTGAAATAGGGTATCGATATGACAAATATATGTTTATATCAAAAGAGTCTCTATTAATTCAATAAGCAGTTACTTCAAAAAATTGTGTTTTTCTGCCAAGTTGGTCGTTATTTCATGCTAGCGCGTTACGATACCGCAAACTGACAACTAATACTTAGGCTAAATATAGATTACTTTGAACAAAAGCTATTAACTAAAGCTAACAAATTTGAAGCCTAAAATGTCAAACTTAAAGTTGGACACCTCAAAAACCGCTAATGTTAATCCTGAACACCTGAACTAGGCACTTCTGAAGCTGCCAATTTCGATCAAAAACTAACCATTTAAATCTCGTCAACATTACCAAAAGCTAACATTAACAAAAGCTAGGAAGTCATTTAGCAGTTAACACTAATAAAAACTAAGAACTCTAGAAGCAGCTAACATTAACAAAATCTAGGAAGTCTTGAAGCAGCTAACACTTACAAAATCTAGGAAATATGGAAGCAGCTACATTAGCAAAAACTAGGAAGTCTTGAAGCAGTTAACATTAACAAAANAAGTTAAAATTGCTTTAACTTTTGAACGGATAGAGATAAAATAGTAAAATTATACATATTCTTGAAGGAAATTTAATGCTTTATAACTTTTTTCCTCATAAATATTTTGTAGGATGAAGGGCCGTAGAGTTAGCTAGTCAAATAAGGAAACAAACCTGAGGCAAAAATGATTTTTTTAAAAATTGGCGACATTTGAGCTAGGATATCTCAAAAACTATGTGAGATAGCGAAAAAATTAATATAATCAATCTTGTGGAAAATTTTGTCAGTTTTAATTTTATACAGAATAGTCTTATCGCTAGGTCGCATAGTTCCCGAGATATAAGTGAAAAACCGAAATTAAGGACCTTCTACGTGCCCCCCCTCCCACCGCTCACCTCCTAGGAGTGGGGACTTTTAGTATACTTACCTCCTAACTAGTCCAAAAAAAGTCCCAAAGTCAAAAATTGTGTTCCTTCCATTTCCCTCTACACCCCTTTTTGAGCATTCATTGACTGGACTATTAGGTGAAGCTTATGTTATTTTTTTTAACTATGGGGTATTTATATATGGCAGGTGAATAAAGAAAAGTAGGCAACTTTTAACTTTGAAACAAGGAGAGAAAGGGTTAAGAAGTGTTTATTTAATTAATTAATTTACAGATTAATTCAGTTTACATTTGATATTTATAGTTGCAAAAACATTAATAGAAGCTATAAATATAGCTGAAATCAAGATATATCATCTGTGTACATATAAAATATAAATACCACTCACTCACTCATTCATTGACACATCACCATGTCTCTGAAATCACTGGATCTATGACCCTGAAATTTTGTAGGTATGTTCCTCTTACCTCCTAGGTGCTCGGTAAGTTATTTTTATCCAAAAGGTAAGTTATTTTTATCCATTAAGTTAATTTTATGTTGGCCATTTTTATTCTTGGTGGCAGTCATTTGTATTTTAAATAAATATCTCCTGAACAAATTGCTCTAGAGCATTGCAATTTTGCAGGTATATTCCTTTTCGCTTTTAGATGTTTGATATAATTCATTTTTACATTTCGCCATCTTGGTTTAAGATGGCAGCCGTGTATATGAGAAATTTAAAATATCTCTGGAACTAATAGTGCTAACCTTGGAATTTCTATGATAGCTTCCTTTAATGAAAAAAACAACTTTTGTAAAAGGATTTTCCAATCAGCCATTTAGAAGCTAGATGGAGATGTAACGCAATGTAAACGCACAATTGGAAAATATTAACAACCAATTACACAATAATCTTATATGGGATAAAGAAGGAAAATGCTGCTGCTTTTCCCAGAAAGTTAACTTTTAAGAATTACTAACTTGGGGTATTTGCAAGAGGACGAGGCATAGAATCTAGATATTCTCGCTTCGTAAAATAACAAATGTTTCTTGATGGTAATTTATAAACCCATCAAATAAGCAACAAGTAACCCAATAAACGGTATCCAGCTAGTTACTTATAAAAGTCCATTTAAATACCTGCCAATAAACAATATTTGTTTTTTCTTCTTTTATTATTGATGAGACATTATAAGGAATAATCATATTCCTTTCTCTACAACCTCAATAGAAATTAGAGAAAAAGAAATAATAAAAACTTCTGCCTCAAGGAATTTGTAACCAGTATTTTTTATTTATTCCTCTTTTTTTAGGCAGACTTGTATGCTCTATCCAGATAATGGAATTTATGCCGAAAAAAATAAATTTCAATAAAATCAGAATACATAAAAACGCATGCAGTTCTACAGGCAGAGTTGACCTAGAGGAACAGTTCGATTCACAAACTCAAGGTGACACCACGAACCCTAAGAAGATAAATTTAGAATTGTCAACTCCCATCGAGATAGAGACACCAGTGTAAGTCTTAGAACTTGAAAAAAATCTATCTAGAACTAGAAAAAGAGATCTAGAGCAGTAAGCAAAGCCAAAAAAAGCTCTCCTCTTGGTTTTCATTTGATTAAAATTGACCATTTTAACTAATAACTTGTTAGTTCACATGAAACACATTGTATAATTTATAAAATCTCAATATATAAAGAAGAACGTCCCCTCCCCCTGGCAGCACCGGGTACTTCAGCTAGTTATCTATAAATTTACAGGCGATGAATTTGTATACTAAGTTTAATGAGTATATACAAGCCTTAAAGTATAGATTATTTGAAATATCATTCATCTAAAAACCGTATGATCTTATCATATTTAAATAATAAGTGTGACCAAGTTTTTACAAAAACGTTTTTAGTTTGGTTTTAATAAATAATTTATAATGGTCACAATTTATAACTCTTACAGAATTAAAACTTGTAACAAATATAGTTTTTGCCACGGAAAATCCAATTTTTGTTTTTTAATTGTCAATTTTTGTTAATTATTTGGTAAATCAAAATTTAGATAAGTATGATAAAACTTGTAACAAATATATTTTTTGCCACGGAAAATCCAATTTTTGTTTTTTAATTGTCAATTTTTGTTAATTATTTGGTAAATCAAAATTTAGATAAGGTTTTTCTTTTGGGAGAGATTTTAATTTTGAACTATGGAGCTTGAGAGATTAGATGATATGTTGTTATCTGAAGTATAGATTTCTTCTTGTCACATATGTTTTCTTTCCTTCATCTGTACTAAATTAATCGTGCAACAAGAACTATCAACGAGTTATTATGAGTTGAATTTTATGAGATAATTGGTACAAAAGTAAGAATCAAGTTACTTAAGTGCCAAAGCTATTGTCAAAGAAAAGGAGGTTAGTCACTACTAAATAATCCAACGTAAGAATATTTAACATAACTGTAGGGAATAGGTAATTAAAATAATTATTAAAGATTTGAACCTCACAATCAAAATAATGAGAATGAGGGTATAATGATTGTTTTCTATTTTTTATGTTTATTAATTTTATAGAGACATATATAAAGTTATTAATATAATATAGATGCAGCGATGTTTTACCAATATCAAATGACCTGTAGATTAGATAATCTCTCCTAAGAGATAATTTAAACCCTAGTTTATTTCCCATTGGAAATAAACCCTAGTTTATTTCCCCTTGGAAATAAACCCAAGTTTATGTCCCCTTGNATAATATACATTATGCTTAAATAATTATGAATTTAAATAAATATGAAAGAAAATGTTTTAAATACATTATTATACATTATACTAAAATATGTAATGATTAGGAAGTAATATACAAACAGAAATGAGAGAAATTGTGATCCATTGTATTAAGAAAATGTACTTGTTAAAGATGTAAAGAGTATAGGATTTATTGAAGTAATTTTGCTTTTTTGCCAAATTTCTTTTTGAGGTTTAATAATTGTAATTGTGGTTTAGTATAGCAAATATTGCCACGAACAAGATACTTTAGGCTACTTAAATATTTTATAATTATTTTAACTTAGCTGTTTTGTCAAGTTGAGTGAGTTAAGACCGATGTAGAGAGGGAGAGTATCTCATTCGCAGCCATCGAGAAATTGTGCTTGTCCAGAAAATCGTTACATGCCAACTAATCATAGGTCCATCGTTACTATCGGTTTGCTGAAGTTTGGGTGAAAGACGTAATCGTAAAGTAACAAAGACGCAATCGACTTGGTTGTTCTGACACTCATTACAATGAACTACAAACCGAAGATGATAAATATTAAAGGAAAATGTAACGTCTCACAAAGGAACAATTTGAATATGTGTTAGATAACAATATTCTTAGATTTGATTGCTTGTATTCCATAGGCACTCATAGCCACAATAAATTTTAATAAATATAATAACTTAATTCGACCCAAACTTGATTAAATTTGAATTTTTTTTAAGCACTCAATGCAAGAACACGCACGCTACTCTTAAATAAAACTCCGTTTTGACCAGTAGTCTCGAATGTTCGATTACTTAAATGTCCGAGCCATAATGAAAGACCGTTTACATTATTCGATATTTTAGAAGCGAGTATCGTATAAATACTCTCGACTTTTGTAAACTATTATAGGCTGAGATTATCGCCTTTCGAGACTCACCTAGCATCCTACAAACTAAGGTACGAATTTTCAGTACAATGTAAACCATCATTAGGCGATTCTGGAACAAAAAAACACTAGTCAATAATCGAAAGCTAGTTTATCAAATGTATAGAGGGCGAAAAGTTCTTTCGTCTAAATCGGCCTTATCTTTTCATTTAAACAAGGAGCAGGCGATCACATAAGTAAGTATTTTATTATTCTGGAATCACAGGTGCTTTTGTCATCCTAGATTTCAAGGAGTTTAAAAATTGAAATTTAAATGTAAAAATAGGAAGCAAATTATTCTTTTAGCCAATTTGGTCTTTTTTTATTTTTTCAATTATTCTGGATAAACTGATAAAACTTCAAACATCTGATAAAAAATATTTACAAATCAATCTATTAGGTAGACGTATTGGCGATAAAGAGCAAAATTTACTTCGGTTTTAATTTTAAAAAATAAATAAATAATTTAAAAAAAAAAAAAAATGGCTAGAAAAAATTGTGTGCACAAGTTAGGAATGCGAAAACCCTATCAAAATAGAAAAACATATGGTTCATATAGCAGTGGTAAAGGAGAATTTTTACATAGAAATCTGTTTTCCTACAATATAACTGACAGNGAGTCAAGAATTAAAAATTGTTTTTAAACATTAACAGTAAATTTAAATAAGGTTCTTTAGTAATAAAAACCACTAAATTTTTGTCTCAAAAAAATTATTTTCAGCCGACTTTGAACTGAAAACAGTAATGCTATAACTTTTTTGTTTCCTATACTTTTTTTATACTCATGCAATGAATAAGTATCAATTAAATTTGAAATTGTTCATAAAAAAATACATAAATAAATTCAGATTATTGTAGAAAACAGCTGAGCATTTAAACAGAATGTGTTCACAATAATTTCAAACCAAAAATCTTTATATCTTATCTGTTACATCTAAATAGTCCAAGCTTATTAAGTAGTAATATTTCTTTTAAGTAAGAATATATAGCAAATCTACAATTCAGGCTCATTAAGATGGCATGTTATTTGATGAATTGTAGATCAATAAATGTTGAACTATCTCATTGATAAATAATATACTGAACATGACAAATAGATTTACAAAAAAATAATAAAAAGAAAAGAAAATCATTAAATAAAACAATTAAAATATTTATGAAATTATCACAATCAGAATTCATCCTGAAAATTACAAACAAATTAGAATATCTTTCATGCTTAGCTTTGAGGAGTTGAGATTTTTTTAGCAATGAATTCTGGGACTATTTCATGAGCGGTAGCTACATCAATAGGAGTGAGGTACCGAATGTAAGATCTGCTGGTATGGGTTAGCTCAGTAAATAAAACAAGTGGTGGTAACACACCATGTAGAGAAGATGTGGGGTGAATATGAACCACCTGCCTGGTACCAATCTGTAACAACAAATAACACATTATTTTTTTTTAAGTTACTATTTGGGTCCTTATTCACCCTGCCTCAGCTACTGAGAAAGAAGATATAGCATTTTGTTAGTACTGCTATTACCATTATGTTTATAATATTCAGTAGGGGTAAGAATGTTAAAGGCTAAAAGTGCTTACTTAAAACCACTTTCCAAACACCAACATATCTAGTTCAATTTCAAGGGAGTTGAGTCAAGTTGTACTGTACAGAGATCTGGGAAAATGCCAAAAAAATATTGAGAGTACCGCACTTATATAACAGCATTTAAGAGATGAAGGCCTTAGGGATAGTCAGAGGGTACCCAACAGTGTTAGAACCACCAGTGCTGGTCATTGTAGGATTAATTCCCATAAACCTGCTGGCTTGAGAATGAAAGGAGGTGTTTGAGAGAGCCATGGAAGAGCGAGCAAGAAGAATTAAAATTCAAATTCAAAAACACTTTATTTCTTTTAAATAACACTTGTAAAACAAAAATTTATTAACTGTACAGAAATTACCTCTCCATAAAGGGGAAACCAGAGGGTGGAGAGGGGCATGTAGAGAATGCTTCTCTACATGCAAGGGTTCAGACTATGAAACCCCAAAGGCTAAAGAGGCTTAAAGCATCAAAGAAGAAGCCAAAGAGCAAACAATCTTAACATTGGTTATAATGCCAGAGAAGTGGACATGTCCCTCACTTATGATTATGATTGATTCAATGATCAACAGTTTTTTTTCTAGTTAAAAACAACATAAATAACATTTTTTTTTTTTAAATAGTAAAATGTGACTTACAACAAAATATTGTTTGTCTCTTTGCAGTTCAGCAATATTCATAAAGAGCCCGGATAAGAGACTCTTAGCTAGCTTTTCATGGTTCTGACCACAGGATGAAAGCCTGATACTATACCGGTGGCATAAGTCAACTAATTGTTTCCGTACTTTGCAAGCATAATCCATATTCCTAATATTAATAAAATTCTCTTGACACCATGTCTATAAAAAAATATACATATATTTAATAGATACAATATATTATAGAAAAAAAAAAATCATAATTGCACTGAAAATACTCTGCCAATTAATGTGGCACATAGCTTCCTCGCAAAGAAAAGACAAATTAAGAAAAATAGCTCGATAAAAATTATCAAAATGTTGGAACGGCGCAGCACTGTTCCAGCGCAGACTATTGAAATTTGGCAGGTGCTATCTGCAAGCTACTCTCGACAAACCATGAAAATTTCATCAAAATCAGATGATTACTTTTAATGATATAGCTGTAAATAAATGTATGTTTGTGAGCGTGTGGAAGATAAACTAATAAGCGCAGAAGGTTGAAACTTATATGGGACCAACAATGGGCTGATTATGACCTACTAACTAAATTTAATTAAAATCGGACGTGTAGTTTTTAAGATATGGTGGTTCGCAAAAATTGACGACAGACCGACCGA
>KZ651890.1:54546-76535 GCA_001010745.2 Gerris buenoi
TATTTTTGTGTAATTGCAAGCTGTGAGACTAAATAATTGAAATAAGACCAGTTTTTAGAAATGGTATTTTTATATCAATTATTTAGTCTCACAGCTTGCAATTACACAAAAATACTTAAATTAAAAAAATATATATATATATAAATAACTGGTGATACAGGTAAAATAGACTAAAAACTTGGGGTTTAAACTCAGGAAAATTGGTTTACAGCTTGTTCTTGGCAGTATTGAATATCTGAAGAGTCCCCAAAAAGATTAGGGACAGGAACAATGTTTTTGGAGGTTGGAAGTAATTTATAAAATTTTAAATAAAATTATTCAAGTGAGGTGTCCATTTTTATGCATTTAATAAAGTGGATTTGAATGAGACAACTTTCAGGTCGATTGAATTATTCCTTATTGAGATATGATAGGTTTTATCATGCAAACCACAGAATTGTTTCCATCATATCTCGGGATTGGTTATTTTATGTTAAAGTTCTAGGAACAAAAAAGGGGGAAAAGAGGAGATAGTCAAGATAGGCTATAGCAAGACATTTATATAGCTTTAAACATAGCTATTTATGTCTATCAATCAAGTTTTATGCATGGAGTTTCATTACAATGGAATGGCGTCATGGTAGCGTTTTTGCCTGACGCACAGGTCACTGGTTCAATTCCAGCTTATAGCGCATCAATTTTTAACGTTATAAATCATTTAGAGGTGAGTCATCGCCCGTCGGTACACTACTCGATTATATAATAAAAGATATAAACCTTTATTTATAAGATATGGAATAGTGCATACTTACACACAGCCGTGCCCTTCAGCTGAGAGAATAATTTTAGAAAATCTAGGATCTAGAGGAAAATGTACCATCTTCTTCCCTATATCTGTCAACACAGGATCATCAACATTAGAAATTGCCCCTAAAACCTTTAATACTTTATAGCCCTCTTCAATAGACTGAAACAAAGTCATAACAATTTTAGTTAAAACATTAATATTGATTAATAATTTAATAAGTCATTATATTCTTTAATCATGGTTTAAAAGTATAAATTAAAAAGAGCAACAAAACTTACGTCTATAGGTGGTTTATCCATAAAATCAAAATTAATTGCATTTACTCTGAGTGCCAGTAATTGAAGTAGAACAGTGGAAAGGTTACATCTTAAAATTTCTGGTTTTGAAGATTTTATCATGGCACTAAACTCCTAAAAATTAAAATTATGAAATTATTTAAATAAGACTAATAAATGAATACAAGACAACTATAACATGAATTATAAATATTACTATAAAAATAACATAAGATAGAGCCCAATGAACTAAATAATATGTATGTATTTCATAATTATTAAAGTAACGCACATTGTAGGTGTATATGTATTACTTGATTTATATTTCTGTTAGTTAAACGAAGGATTAAGTTTGGGTGAGTAATATTTACACTAATTAATTTCCTCCAGTCTTACTCAGGTCTATAGGGTATTAATAAATCTTATTTCTACTCCATGTTTGGCTATATTTCACCTCCTTTGAAGCATCTTCAGGCCTTTATTTTATTTATTCCTTCTATTATATTACAATTCACATTTTTCCTTTAAATGTCTAACTACCAGTAATTCTACCTGTGCGTCGCGCGTCTACACATTTTTTCTTTTAATAATCCACTGTTCTCTATTTAACCCATTCAGTGCGGATGAATCCACTGTGGATTCATGCCGGTCTAAGGCCGGTGACGGATGAATCCACCGTGGATCCAAGCCCCCTCCTTTTAGCCCTCAGTAGCTCTATTCTCCGTGTCTTGAGAAAACCATCTTGCAAGGCTCCGTCACCCGCAGACGTTTGCATCCACAAGGGAGCTATTTTTTTTTTTTTTTTTTTTTTTTTTTTTAAATTAACTTTTAAAGATTCTATACCGTCACTAAGGTAGGTTCATGAATTAGATTACGCAGTCAATGGGTTAATGTTACTTTCAATTAAAAAATTAATTTTAATTTGTATTTATGATAAGACTCAGTCTTATAATAAATACACTCAAGATGTATTTTCTCTATGAGAAAATTATTTTTTTAATTGAAAGTAACAAGAGTAAATGTGTAGACGCACCACACACAGTAGAATTACTGGTAGTTAGATATTTTAAGGAAAATGTGTATAGTAATATAATAGAAGAAATAAATAAAGGCCTGAAGATGCCTCAAAGGAGGTGAAATGTAGCCAAACATGGAGTAGAAATAAGATTTATTAATACCCTATAGACCTGAGTAAGACGACAATAAATTAGATTAAAGGGTAATACACTACGAATATAATTAATTACCTTATTATAAATATATATATATATATTTTAAATATGATACTTAGAACAAAGAAATTCTCCTTCAATTATTACAATAACCCAGTGTGATTCATTACTCATTACATTTAAGACCTTTGGTAGGCTTAAGCCCTCCACAGGCTGTTGAGCCACAGAATTAGTTAGTTAGTTTATACTTTATCCTTACATTCCACTTTGCCCAAAATAATTAATCCAGAAAAATTATACAACTATTACTAATTTTCAACAACATCAATATAAAGTTTTGCATAAGAGTCAAAACAGCATGAACTATAGAATATTATTTAAAGAATAATTTCAAGTTTGTTACCTTCTCAGAGTATGCTCTGTAACAGAATCCATCTGAGTCCCTGCCAGCTCTACCTGCTCTTTGCCATGACTGTGCTTGAGATATAGAATGTACTTTAAGCATTTCAATACCAGTCGCAGGATGATAAGTCCTGTTAATTAATAACATACACAATGTAAACAAGATTACAGTAAATAACCATAGGATGAATGCACCAGGTTGAATAAATAGTCAAAATTATCTTGTACACCTCTTCTTTTGGCGCCATCACAATCTCTTTATATGAGAAAGTAAAAATAGAAAAGGGGGGAAACTATTTTAAAACCATACCTTCAGGTCAAAGAGAATGATAGTGAAATAAAATGACTATAGAAGTACAGGTAGAAAATGAATTACTAAAAATATATAAATTATATTCATTAAGAACATTTTATCACAATTGTACCTTAATTTTACTTTGCCACAGTCAACTATATACTTGACCCCTGGGATAGTGATTGATGTTTCAGCTATGTTTGTACTCAATATTATTTTTCGACAATTTACATTAGGCGGCAAAAACACTTCCAATTGTTTGTTGGGAGACAAAGCTGCGTAGAGGGTGTGGATTTTTGCTGGAGGTCCAACGTATAGAGGATCCTAAAAAATTAAATCAGAAATTGGCGAGGATAAATTTTAAAGATTTGAAATTACTCTCTTTATATAAAGTAGACTACTTGCATATTTACCAGCAAGTTCAATGTAGCTTTCAAGCTTTAGAAAGTTCAATCAGTATGTCTCACTAATGTTCTATTTTATTGACATATCTTTGCACTTAATGCTAAGCCATATGTTTGTTTCACACATAATAATATAAGTAATTTTTAATTTTTTAATTTTTATTTTTATTTAGGTAATTCTATTTCTTTCACAATTGACACTGATAATAGCATAATAAAGGCTGAAAGATACATGTATACATNTATATATATATATATGTATGCAGAGGATATTTATTTCAAAAATTAGGATTTTAATAAGAGAACAGTAGAGGTCAATGCTACCCTATTAAAAGAAGCAAATGCATAAAAGATTGGTTCTCCTACCAAGGATTTGAAACATGTATATTAGTGTTTGGTTAGTGTATTACTCTCTCAGCTAAGCTAATCATCTAAAAATAATTTCTCCAATTGATTATAAAATAATTATTATTTTAAAAAATGTTTATAACTGTGATTGAAATTAGACATATTTTTACAAACCTTTATAATTGACCGAATATTAGAAGCCAAAGCCTCAATTTCTTCTTGACCAGTTAAAAACACTAACATACCATGACTGAAAAAAAAAAATCCTTTATATAGTTCTAATAACATTCAAAATTAGAAAAAAGTAAAACAAAAATCATTACAATTAAAAATAATAACAATAATTCAATTAAGATTACTTACATCGGTGGTACTTCTTTGTGAATTTTAAAAATAAGGTTAAGACAAGCGAAAGTATAGTCTTCCTGGGGTTTACAAGTATGAAATATTTTAACTGAATATTGCCTTCCTTCTAGATAAATTGTTGGAGCATTATTGAAATACTTGCTGAAGTGATCTACGTCCATGGTGGCTGACATAATAATGATCTAAAGCACAATAAAAGGCAATAATATTAATTTATTTATTAATATAGGATTTTAACTATGAACTAGTCTAAAAATTGTATATTCCTAATACTAAAAATACGAAAAATACTACTTAAAAATATTTGCTGTATAAAAGAAAGATAACAATTCTAGTTATTATATTTTCAGTAAGTCATTTTACATTAGACATTTTAAAATTATTCAAAAAAAATATACCTTTAATGGTTTGGAATCAGATGCTGCTCTAATTTTTTGAGCATTTTTTACAATAACAAACAACACATCAGTATGAATAGTTCTTTCGTGAGCTTCATCAAGTATAATGACAGAATACGATTTAAGCATTGGATCTACAAACAGACACATAATTTTTTACAACAAAAAAAGGACGTTTAAAATTTAGTAAATATAATAGTATTGAAGAATAAAATAATATCCAACCTCCCATAGCCTCTCGAAGAAGCATGCCATCTGTCATATACTTGATTTTGGTTTGGCTTGATGTAGAATCTTCAAACCTAACAACATATCCAACAAAATTGCCGATTTCTTGGTTAATCTCCTTGGCGACCCTTTGAGCCACAGTTATAGCAGCGACTCTTCTAGGCTGAAACAAGAACAATCACCTATAAAGATTGTGGTCAAAGTAAGAAAAGGGTTTCTAATTTTCAAACCCTTGAACCTTAACCCTTTAACTTTGACCTTTGAACCTTAACCCCCTTGGCTTCAACCCTTGAATTAACACTTTGTTTTCTTACAAGTTGTTTGTGTCAGATACATACATGTGTGAGGCCTAAATTTAAAAAAAAAATTGGACAACTCTGAGTTTAATTAATAAATAATACTTAAAACAAAATATATTTTATTTTAACATCCATGATAATTTTATATTATTTAAAAACAAAGTCAAGAAGGGGAATAAATTAAAAATTATTCATTTATCATTACCTGAGAAGGCATAATGATATTGAAATAACATTTAACAGTATAATTTAACTTAATACTTAGGGGTTTAAAAAAAATGTATCCTAAGCATAAACATTTACAACAACTGTTACATTTGGGTAATCCGTAATATTTTAAATAGTAATATAGTTATACTTAGTAGTATTTCATTTAATTAGTGAAAGAGGTATTTTTATGCAGTTTCAAATTTAAATGATTATTAAAGAAATTAGGAATAAAGAGTTACTGATTGCAATTATATAGGATAAGGGATAAATTTAAAACAAAAGTTGAGATTTAGGGATTTTACTTTTATTATTATTATTATTACAAAGTAGATATGAGCACTTACAAAATGTAATTTTTTTTTTTTAAGTTAACCAAAATGGCTGCTTGAGAATGACTCAAAAGGGAGTCAATAAAAAGCCCCGATATGAGGTATCTTGCCCCCTCAAATCGGGCAAAGATCTTATAGGAGCCCCAAATTTGATACAAAAAAAGTTGAAAATATCGATATTCACTTCATCTCTTCTTTTATCACAAGATTTTGGCACTCTTCTAATGCCAGTGCCCTGAGCAAATGCCCTGTCTGCCTATATGTAATACTGGGCCTGAATAAGAGAGGACATCTTCATCCCTAAATTCTACAATAATATTAAATGAATTATTTAGGGATCACCATTTATCCACAACTAAAAAATACATGTGTGTTAGTATACCTGAGTAATAGCAATGGCACCTTCAAGTTTAAGCTCCCTTATAAACTGAGGAATTTGGGTTGTTTTACCACTTCCAGTTTCACCAATAATAATAAGAATAGAGTGTTTCTCAATTTCCTTCATAAGTCTAGAATAAACAAAACATATTATAGCAAGCACTTAACAATTTAATTAAATTGGTATTGTATTAGAAAAAGCTTTTAAGTGGGCTATACAATTAAATAGTAAATAATTACAAGGTAACAAAAAAAAAAACTTTTTATATACTACGTTTTTAAATTTTGTCATAAATCGTAAATTTGAAACCCCTCAAATTGAAGATCGTAAATATGGTTCATGTCAATCAAATAAAATAACTTGAGGATTTTTTCCATACAGCAAAATGTGCTGAAAAAAAATTCTGCTGAAAGATGGCTAAAAGTATTAAAATTTGCATTGTCATTGCGTTCTGAGCTACTCTTAAAGTTTAAATATCTAGCTACTCGGGAAGTTAGTTAAAAATCGATTGCAAGATTTGTACTGGACCCACTAACAAACAAACAAGAAAGCAAGCTAATGAAAACATAGTAAAATTAAGACTAATTGTTTGAGTGTTCCTTAAGTAAATTTTTTTTTTTTTTATTTTTAAGAACTGATACTCTGAGGAACTAAGACTCCTTTGCTAATAAACTTTAGGATGATGATTCTTACTCAAATTACACTAAAATTGATTTCATCTGATTGCACTAAACCTTATTATTACTATACTTGCTCTTTTGTCATAAGCTATCCATAGGAATTCAGTGGTCAGATATATGCAAAATAACTTTGTCAGGAACAGTCATCATTTTCAGCAAAAATTCATTAAAGATGTTAACCTGGCAGATCAATCTATTATTTTAGTGGTAACATTCACATTAATTCCTTAAACAAGAGAACTTGGAATAAAAATATGACGACGTAGAATAGGAGGCTCGAGCATTTCAGATAATTAACTATTATTGTATAGTAGTCTCAAAATTATCATTAACTTTTGACAGATGGAGAATTAGAATTAACTTACGAAAGAGGGGGAATGATGGAAATAGGTAGGTAGCCAATGAGAGCTCGAGCTTTTCTTGTCAAGAAGATCAAACATAAAAAACATGAGCTCTTATTGGCTCTCCCTTCATTTTCCCATGTTGTCAAAGTTAATTCTAATTATTCTAATTGTAAGACCACTGTACTGATAAGTGACAGGGGTCGATTCCAAACAGCTGCTTTCGTACAAATGTTTCCAAATCGAAACGGAAATTGAACCTAGGCTGCCTGCACAATACAAGCAAATATTAGGGATCCAACATTTGAATAGTTAATAATAACAATGAGATTAATTTCTCAAGAACCTATAACTCATCTTAAGTACAAGTTATTAAGATAAAGTGGTTGAGGTAGCGTAATATGGGGCATCATGTATAGAAATGAAAAAAAATGGCACATTTAATTAAAGCCCTTTCTGTATATTGATCAAAAATGCACCGATTATGGATTCTTCTCCATTTCATAAGTTTTCTCTTTATACATTTGCCATTTTCAGTCCTCTATTTTAAGACACCTATATACAGGTCGATTTTGTGAATCTTGGGCATATGTATCTGTTGTAGATTAACTGGGCTTCGATGTAGTGCATCTGGTTTTTCAAGAGAGTACGAAATGAAAAGGAATACATAAATAATGCAATTTATATCAATATACAGGAAACACTTTAATTATGTATGCATTATATTTGTTAGTTTTTGCATTTCTTTACATGATGCCCTATATGCGCTACATCAACCGATAAAGCAACACCCTTCCCTCCTCTATATTAATTAATAATATGGGCTAATCTGTAGTAATACATACAGTCAAGAATTGCTTAATTTAGACACTTAAGAGGTCATTTCCCTTAGTCAAAACAGTAATTTGGGGTAAATTGGGGTCAAATCTGCACTATTTGGCCCACTAACTTCTAATTGTCCGATTTACTTGCAATTTTTTTTAAACTGTTTCTTTTTACATATTAAAAACGATTCCGGTTATACCATCTTGTTAAATTCAATAGTTTTTTCGTGAAAAAAATACGTAAAAGTGAAGTGTTCAGTGCTGTTTAGAGAAATAAATTCTTTTTAACGTCCGCTCCGCACCGCTTCGTGGTGCTCCGCTCATTTTCTGAAGAAAAACAACCCTGCTGCATATAGACCAGGTAGATGTCCAAATCGAAGTATAAAATTCGCTAAATTATCACTTTAACTATAGCCAAAAAAATACGTAAAATGTCACTTCCTAAGAAAAATACGGGAAGGTTATAGTTAGTTTAGGTTAAGATTTGTACTTTTCGCCATAACCTTCCTCATTTCCTTAAGAAAGTGACACTTTTACGTATTTTTTTACGAAAAAACTATTGAATTTAACGAGATGGTACAACCAGAATCGTTTTTAATAAGTAAAAAGGAACAGTTTAATAAAAATTGCAAGTAAATCGGACAATTAGAAGTTAGTAGGCCAAATAGTGCATATTTACCTAAATTTGTAAGATTTATACATTTTAGAGATTGTATATCTAAATGAAAGTAGGTATTTCGAGATAAGTAGTACCCTCATACCCCAATAGTAACAATGTTACACAATTGTTAGGTTTATAAAAGCTGCTTCATTTAAACCTCCAATTAAGTCTGGTCCAGAATAAAAAGGGTTTGGCTATTGGCTAAACCTAGCCACTATAAATTCATGCTTGAACTTATTGCAGGTGAGCACACCCGAAGTGGTTGTCCTCCGGTTAAAACACAAACAAGCAATCATATCGTCAGTTAAGGATATTTATAAACTATCGTTTAACTCATAAATGGATATTACAATAGGAAAGTGTAAAACATAATGAAACAACCTTTCTCGAGCTTTGTAAACGGGCAGGGCTCGCCTCTGCTGCAAAATAAAATTGCTTTCTCCATCCAGGTGAGGTCTCTTAGAAGGATTAACTAAGCTAAAAGGATTATGAGATAGGTGGATAGGATTGGCCGGCCGCTTCATACCAAAAAACTGTTTACGCTGAACAGAATTCTTGTTGTTATTATAAAAGGCACTCATTTAAACTAAAGTAAAAAGATAAAACAAGTAAACATGAAGAGACATGAGAGACCACGCACAACTCATAATATTTTAACTGCATTGAAATTGAAACCTCTCAAAAACAACCATTTTAAAAATTCACTGATGGAAACTTTGGTGGCAGTTGTTTACTAGCCGCTGCAATCCTATTTATAAATTACTAATGATTTTAAAGAGCTTTCTATAATTTACTTGGAAAACAATTTTCTCAAATATTAAATAGTTCTATCGGTGATAAGATAGTGTTTATTTTTACAGTAAAAGTTATCTACTCCATTAATTTTTATGTATTCATAATTTTTAAGCAAAAACCATCGAAGTCGTTTAGCTTTTGTTTACTTTTTGGGTCGGTGTTTACATGAACAGACAACTCTGCTACTGCTGTTCTTTTGAAATCACGAAATAATGTGGAACCCGATGAACTCTAGCATTTCCTTGTCCTTGTTTGTTGTTTTTGTTGATAAACTAGCTTTGTTAAGTGAGTCACCCGATTTAATTCTAATGTCGGTTTATCTTATTTAATCAATAATTTAATTAAGTCTGGCTAGAAAAGGTTGTTATATGGTTAGTGGTGTAAAGTTAAGCACCTCCAGTTAACGTCATGTTTTCATTTTTGATAATGGTTTGTTGATGTTGATAAGTGATTAGAGTTAACTGAAATGGAAAACGACAGCGATGTTAGACCTCTTTGCGAGGACGAAGAGGATGAGGTTGTCCAGCGAGCTAAATGTTGTGACAGAAGAGGATCTTGTTACAGATACCTGGCTCTACTTCATATGTGCATCATAGGATTTGGTAAGTTGCTGGGAGTAATATATAGATACAAAAGAAATTACACTCATGAGTCACCTCTCCATGAATAATAACTTGCTGTGACTGTCATGTTGCCTAAAGATCACCCTGTTAGTTCTAGCAGTGAACTTAGCAGCAACTAAGTAGTGACTTAATCGTTTTGGTAGAGAGGTAGGTCAAGAAATCTTGAGAACGTAGTTCGTAAGTTTTTACTTAGAAAAGAGAATTTTTCAGGTTCAAAAATCATTGCTAATATCAGTTGTAATTTAATAGTAGCAATATTATTTGTATTTTATCTAAAAGAAATATGTTTAATTTTGTGAATAAATGATATGATAACGACCATAAAGTAGGTATACTGTTCTCTTTGTAAAACTAATTTTGATGAATAACTGTATTTAAAGCAAATTGGTTCAAGTTAAACTTTAGTAAAACTTAGGGTAAATCTGAAGAATATGATACGTTCTATAGAAAAAATGGTGGGGCCTCACTCCAACATATTTTTTTGACAAAGGGATATCAACCCTCCTATGAATAAATCATACATATATAATTTCTTAAATGTTTATGTCATACAAATGTACTGTTAGACAAAGGAATATAATCTCTCAAGTGTTTAAATAAGCTAAGTTGTGCCGCCAAGCGATTCTCGACCATATCATCTCCTTCAAACTAAAAATGGTCCTCTGCAATTACTATTTTATAAACTCAGCTGACCTACTTTATGTTTTTATGAGAATGAATTTTGTGCTTGAGGGTTGTCAATACCAGATGAGCTCTTGCATTATTCTACATTCTACGTTAATCTAAAATCAATAAATGATTATAATTAATTTTGTTTTTATTATTGTTAATAGTGGAAAATGCCGCCAAGCGATTCTCGACTGTATGAATAACTGTAGATTAGCCTAAATTTCATGTGTTGACCCTCTGCATAAAGTTTTTATACCTGTTTTGCACTATGAATCCACGTATAAGATTAATTATTTCGGACTTTAAGGGAAATAATTACAAAAATGCACATCATTTAAAAATTGTGTACTAAAATTTTCCTGGACAAAATTGTATTTTCTTTAATTTTAAAGTAATTTATTATTTATTTTTTTCTCACAGGTTCTTGTTTTTGTTATGATAATCCTGGTGCTCTTCAAGACAACATTAGTCAAGATTTAGGCCTTTCAGCCACTAAGTTTGCATACCTCTATTCAGTTTACAGTTGGCCGAATGTCATTCTTTGCTTTCTTGGAGGATTCCTTATTGATAGGTATTTAACATTTCTATGTTTACAATGTTCACATGGCCTAATGTATTACCAAAGATTCTTTAATTTTCTTATAAAGGTTTGCTTTGAAGTACTTTATTAATATAAAACAATAATCAATATTTATAACTTCTTATGTTTGATTTCAGAGTGTTTGGGATAAAATTAGGCACTGTTCTTTATGCTCTTATCGTAGTTATTGGTCAACTTGTTTTTGCTCTTGGAGGCTACACCCAATCATTTTGGGTAATGTTAGTTGGACGATTCATTTTTGGGTAAGTAAAAGTTTATCTATCACGCTTTCTTGAGGGAAATAGAAATAATATAAAATAATAATAGAATGGACGGGTTAGCATAATTTTTACTTCTCTATGGTTGATATGATTGTTAATGTTAAAATTTCCTCTGGAAATTGAACTATATCATTTTATTTTTGGTCCTGGGTTTTTTTCCAAGAGTGCTTTAAGCCTCAAGCACATTGATGCACTTTTGTACAGAATGTTGAAGCCCTCTTATCTGGTCCCAGTTTAATTAGCCACTCAGTTAAGCCTGGTTTACACGATGCCAATTGGCAATACAATTGAAAGAAGCCTGTCGACTGGCATGAAATTACTGGCTTCGTGTAAACGCCAGCTATTGTCTCCAGGAGTAGGTTGAAGACAATCAACTGGGCCCAGCTACGAGATCCGAGAGGTGGGGGTGCTCCCCCCTCTCGGATCTCGGTATTGCCGCGACAATTGGCACCGTATGAACGATATAGGACAGTTGCATCGTGCCAGTCAGAGACAGTTTCTTTCTTTCCTATTACTCTGTATTCTCATTATTATCTTTTTTTTCTCTCAATTTAACCTTTGTTTTTTCTAAGTTCGTTTTTTTATAACTTAATAAGTAAAATGGCTCCGAAGTTCAACGATGAAACTAATTTAAAATTGGTTGAACATAGATGTTTGTGGGACATGCATGATGCTCTGTAAAAAGATAAAAACGCCCGTCAAACGGCACTCGTAGAGATTGTCAATAAAATGAATATTGAAGGATTTAGTGTGGATGAGGAGAAGAATAAAATCAAGTTCTTACAAGGCACTTTCAATATAGAACTTGTAAAACAACAAAAAAGTGCTAAAAATCGTCTATTTCTTGACCTCTATTGCTGAGACAATTCATATCCACGTGTAAACGGTATTTTTTTCAACTGGACTGGCCAGCGATTGTCCCGCCAATTGTGAGGCCAATTGTGTCGCCAATCGGCATCGTGTAAACCAGGCTTTATAGATAGATAACCGATCCCTCATAGCCGTGGATACCATTGAACCCATTTCGGCTTGCCGGTCATCAATCTCATCGTCCGTCAATGTCACAATGTCTTGGAACATATACTACTTACTTACTTAGTTGGATCCTCTTCTACCTTGTGTTGTCGAGGTAGACCAAAAAGTTTCCCACCCTCTCCTGTCAGTGTACAAAGTGTGGGCACGTTGTTGGGACATTCCTCTTTGAACCAAGGAGGATGTGATGACTAGACGTTAGGGAGCACAAAAAAAAGTCGTCGAAGAAAGCCGAAGCAAAGGCAGTCGAGTACGATCGGGTCTAGTCCCGCCAACCACTAGTGACTATACTGTGCAGTGCATTCAACCCTATCTTCTCTTTAGCCTGTATAATCTCTCTTCAAGGCCTATTCCATTATGAAACGAATATTCATAATAACGCTTAAACTTAAGAAATATATCAAATATAATAACAAAGAAATATTTATATTAATGCAGCATGAGAATACAAATAAAAATAGACATTATAAATCATACATATAAAATAGACATCGTTATTTTTACATTATTTATCGTTTATATTATTATCACTAAACCCAAGAGTGATTGAAATGGAATATGTACACAAATTATACACGATTAGTAATTATAATTCTAAAATAAAAAATGCAATAAATTCCAAAACAGAAATACGAAAAACTGAATGTAAATTTAAATGTAATTTAATTAAAAACAAAGCTTTTTAAATAGATAAATGCGAGTTTAAATTTTTTCGCATGTTTTTACAAATTGCCTTTTTTTTCAGTAAACTGTTTCTTACAAATATCGCAAAAATAGTAATAAATTTTTAAATATATTTGGTACCTGTTGGTGCAGGGATCAGGGATGAAATGCGGGAAATAATCTTGCAACTCCTAAACACTATTTACAAGTCACCATAAAAGTCACAATTTTAAAGTCGCAATTTAAAAGTCACCATTTAAAAGAATTCACGATTATCAGAGAAGTTAGAAGTTGTTCCTACGAATGTAGAGACACAACTAAAATATTTTAGATAAAAATGCTATAAGAACCCCCTCCAAGAAGTCAATCTATTTTTTTTTTTACAAGAAAGTATAATGTAGAACTGATTAGGAGAGAGGTATTGAGTATCTTCTTTGGTGTGACACCACGTATTCTAAGAATTCCCAGCAGTTTAAAATATAAACATAACATATAACATTATTATTAGATATTAATAAAAACCCTTTTCTTTTAATGTTCTTAATAAATATTATAATATCATAACATGATCCACCGGTGGTCATATTAACCATTTCTTACCAATCGATTTAAATTAAAAAAATTATTATGTTAATATATTTACGTAGAATATTATAAAATCTAGAACATAATCTGAGTATTATTTTAATTTAAGAAGGTTGGTTTGATTTTTGCAACATAACTATTTTTTTTAATTAAATATTTAAATAATAAATAATATGCTAAATATGTAAGATATTCAGTTTATTATTTATCATATTAATAAACATTATTTTAATAATTGGCAGTGTGAAATATGTATTAATAATAATGTAATGCATAAAATGGAATATGCATTAAAATATCTAATGAAAGCGACCTAATTATTATCAATTTTGTAAAAGATTAATTATTTTATTTAAGATGTCTTTATTTTGGTTTATAATAATTAAAGAAGATTAGTAGTTCCACGTAATTAGCATTCTTTTAATCTATGATCTTGTTAAACATAATATGTATAAGTAAAGGGAAGAGTTAAGAGAGAGTGCGTGTTTAAAGTTCTAGAGGAGTAGTAAGCGTAAGGGGGTTGAGGTAGGCTGTGGAGCGTACCCGATGTGTCCCGAGTACTTCCGAGTGACTGTCTTCGGCGACTTTTTTTTGTGCTCCCTAACGTCTAGTGATGTGATGTTGTCCCTCCAGGCTGTCCTTTTTCTCCCTCTGGGCCTTGTCCTCTCCCACCTGGCTTCAAGGGCTCTTCAGAGAAGTCTTTCAGTGCTCATCCTCACCCCTTATTAGTTGTACCTTTTTAAGTTGACCAAGAATGTTGAGACATCTTTGCACTTGGCAACCAGCTTATGCACTCTTTTGTTCAACCAGCTCATTCATTACTACCTGGCACCTGGCTGTCTGGATAGATACTAATTTTTCTATTAGTGATATTCTTACCCAGGATTATTTGATTTAAAAGCCAGAATTGCATTTATCTTTGCCTGAAATACAGTGGTATTGGTATATTTGGCTAAGCTCACACTTAGCTCATTTTAGGGTTACATACAGAAAATTCCAGCTCCTGGTAATACGTCATTGACCATCAGAGAACCCCACATTTGTTTCTAGTGCCATTTGAGGATCATCTCCAGATTCCCAGTCTAGTCTTAAAGGAAGGAGGTACTCCCAGTTAGAGTCAAATTCCCACTGTGGTATGAAGAAAGAATCCTGTAACATGACTATTTCCTGGCCTGACATATTTCTGTGATAGAATTCCAAATTATACTATGGCCTCTGTTATATTGGTGTATATCTTATCCTATCCATAAACCAGCGGAGGCCATGTGAAGCTAGCATAGCTTTGTACTTCAGGTATATCTCCCAGCAAAGCCTCTTGCGCCAGTGTTGGTGTAGTTTTTATTTATCCTAGTAGGTACCAATATAAGCCATCCTTCAATGTTTCTGGAGCAATTTCTTTGAAGTTCCTAGAGATATCCTTGGCCACCAGAAAACACATTCATAAGAGAGAATTATCCTCTATAGTGGAAGACAGCAATGAAAGAAGAATATAACTCCTTGTTTAAAAAAAGGGGGTGTAGGAACATGTAGATTTACCTCCTGGTAAGAAGAATATAGGCTGTAGATGGGTTCTAAACAAAAAATACAATGCAGATGGAACCTTTAAACAATTTATGGCTCGACTTGTGGCTAAAGAATAATGATAAGGAAAAGATTTCAATGAAACATATTCCCCAGTAGAGGTAGCTATTAATGGTAGCAGCAGAACACAATCTTTTGGTAAACCAAATGGACATGAATAATAAATGGCATAACTCCATCATAGCCAATGAAAAAAGGTCTCTGACTAGGTATTTAAAAGGCAAAAGGTCTGTTTACCACTGTTTTATAAAGATTTCTGTCAAAATCTGTTTGTTGTAGTTAGTTATATTGCAGTGTGGAGTACTGTTACGTTATAAAATTATTTCTCTCTTTTTATTAGCATGTTTCAAGAGATATTGGGTTAACTAGTCATTTTGTTATATGACCGTGGGTTCTTAAAGTAGCTGGTTAAGAAGGCTTCCTCTCTATTTACATAATTAATTATCTTAGTTAGTTTTCCAATTTATTTTGTTAACTTTTTTTTTGTATCTCTATCACACATTTGACTGAGATTAAGACATGTTTTATTTATTTATATTTTTTGATTATTCAGTATTTAATGGTTTCAATTGTCATGTGTATTTCAATGTATAGGATAGGAGGAGAATCGTTAGCAGTTGCTCAGAATTATTATGCAGTTCTCTGGTTTAAAGGAAAAGAGCTAAACATGGTGTTTGGACTACAGTTGAGTTTATCCAGAATTGGATCAGCAGCCAGCTTCCTCGTAATGGGTCGTCTTCTTACATTCGTTGAAAAATCTGTTCCTGAGTATGAGGCTCTCGGCTCTGTTCTTCTACTAGGTAATGTATATATTGAAACATCTTACTATGAAATTCTGTATTTATGAAAAAACAGAAATTGTGTATTTATAAAAATATGATTGCTAAAATAAAACTATTTTATTTCAGCTGGTATTACATGCCTTGCATCATTGATATCTGCAATATGTTTGGCATTTATGAGTTTGGGTTCAGAACCCGTGAGCACTGATCCTTCGACTTCTCCTGAACAAACTGATGAGGAAGTTGTCAGATTAACTGATGTCATTACATTTTCTCCATCTTTTTGGCTCGTTTGCCTTATATGTATTGCATATTACATTGCCATTTTTCCATTCATCTCTCTGGGAAAGTAAGTTTCACTTTTTTCATTTCTATTTTTTTATTTTTTTTTTTATTTTTATTTTTTTTAAATTTTGCTATAATCCATTATTTCTTGATTTTAATCTATTATTAGAAGTCATATAAGTATAGGTTATTAAATATATTGGTTCAGATAAATCGGTCTTGGATTAATACCATCATTAAAGTTTCACTTAAGAAGTGAAGTTTCTCTCCTTGTGTTCTTATTTAATTTATTTTTTCTTTTCTCTTTTGTCATTAGACTTCTATGATAAGAGTCCAATATATTCAGTAAATTTGTAGGAAACAGCTTCTGAGATGAGTTAATCCTAATATCTTGAACCCCTTCCAGATATTTGTTTATCCCAACAAAAACATGTTGTGAGATCATAGGTTTAGCCAAGTCTCCCACTGTCAGAGTAAGTTCTACTTGGTCTAATTTATCCAGTGCAATTACATGATGTCTGTCTGTCCCTCTCTCTATTCTCTTTCCCAAATCACTCTACACATTTAAATTTAAAACCCTTTTCTGACTTGGCAAATTCACACCACAAACTTAATTCAAATAATAAATATTATTTTTTCATTTGAGCGTCGCAGCACAAGGATACAAATTTGTATACGACACTGCATTTAATTTTAGCTTCTTTGGGGTGTGTATTTGCCAAGTCCGAAAAGGTTTTTAAATTTAATTAATTAGGGTTAATTTGTAGTGATTTGGGAAAGACAATATAGTCTGTCAATAGTTGTCTGTGGGACAGACAAACATAATGTACTTGCACTGGATAAATTAGACCTAGCAGAACTTACTCGGACAGTGGGAGACTTGGCTAAACCTACTTTTTACGCGAGACTTGGCTTATTTTTTTACACTAGTGTTTTTGTTGGGCTTTCACTTCTTTTTGTAAGTAATTTTTCATTGCCCCAAACAATATTTCATGTTTCTTTCTTTGTTCTTTGGCCTTTTTTCTTTCTTTGTTAATGTTAATCTTTTGTATAACTTCTTCGATCTGGAGTAAATTTATTTGCACTTTAAGATAACTCTCAAACAATACTGTCAAATCAACCTCAACGAATGCTTTCAACACCACTTTTTAGTTTTATAGTTCTCCACTAGGTAGCTCTAGTGGCGCCTTTTACAATTTTTAAATTGTTTACAATTATATTCAATAGGCGGTTTTTTCTGTTAGCCTTGAAAGGGACATAGATCCAGATTTTTTAATTTTTCCTTTATTTGTACAATAAATTCTACCTGTATACAAAATTTCAAGTTTCTAGGATTGTTTGAAGTGCCTTAGAATTATGATGAGTGAGTCAGTTAGACAAAATAACAAAACTTTAGGCTCATATATCTTATGAACAACCATGGGTAGAGGTGTGCAATTTTTTTTCTAGTTCAGTTTGTCATGAAATTTAAATTAAAATTAATTTTATATATCTAAGTATAGCTAAGTATAGCTCTTGGGGAACAACTTCTTCATCCTTCCCTTTAGACCAATGTCCAATGTCCAAGCTTGGATTTTATTGATCTTTTTATGGCATTCTGGAGATTTACAATACAAACCCATGTTCTTATCTTTTAATAGTTTTTTTTTTTATTACAGGATATTTTTTGAAAGGAAGTATGATTTAA
The DNA here is from genome assembly GCA_001010745.2 of Gerris buenoi. Taxonomy (NCBI): domain Eukaryota; kingdom Metazoa; phylum Arthropoda; class Insecta; order Hemiptera; family Gerridae; genus Gerris; species Gerris buenoi. The sequence continues at coordinate 72,508 of KZ651890.1, forward strand.
CAGCTGACCAAGCCAACAGTATAAACAGTTTCATCTATATTGTTTCTGGTGTTGCATCTCCACTGCTTGGATTACTTATTGATAAGTTAGGATTAAATGTATTGTTTGTAACATCATCCATAATAACAACGATATTAGCGCATAGTGCCCTTGCATTCACCTTGTGGAAACCTTTAACAATAGTAGTATGTATTTTCATTCAAATATTAAAATATTTATATTAGAAATGCTATTTGATAGCGTATTATATTTCTCTATTGTATTTTTTTTTTCTAGTTCTTCCTTGGATTATCATATTCTCTACTGGCTAGTTCCCTTTGGCCAATGATTGCTCTCATAATACCCGAGTATCAACTTGGAACTGCATACGGAGTGTAAGTTTAACTTTTTGTTCTATAAAGTGAAGTTAAAAATCACATCTCACAGTTCCTTTTTTTTACTTGATTATAGATGGTGATTTAGAAATTAATCTTTCTTATAGTTTAATAGTTAGTTTTCACAATTTCTTTAAGACATAATAAAAACATGAATCCATTCCAATTTAAAATTAATATTTTGATTATAATGCAATTTTAGTAAAACAATATAACCATTATTTTCCAGAGCCCAAGCTTTGCAAAATACTGGTCTGGCTGGAGCAATGCTGATTGCAGGTATGATAGTGGACACAAGTGGTTACTTCATGTTGGAGATCTTTTTCATTATGAGCCTTTTTGGTAATGCCCAATTTTTAATTATTTATAATAATAATCGTGTTAATGGAGGAGCGGGGAGTCATCCCCCCCCCTCTTTTTTTTAAAAAAAAAAGATGCTTACATTAATTTTAGCTAAAGACACCGGAATAATTCAAGTAAAACTTTTTTCCAAATTCTGTTTTTTCTTTTAGTTGCATTAATGGCAGCTTTCCTACTTTGGATGTATGACGTGAAAACAAGTGGCATTCTCAACATGACAACATTTCAGAGGGGCGTTTATGAAAAATTTATGTGAGTCAAATTATAAATATACATATATACTTCCACATTGAATTTTATTTTGTATCTAGTGGTGGGTATATGAGTTTGTAAAAATGTACTTTTTGTATTGCAATTTTGTCTATTATATCTATTTCTGATTTTTGTAGCAACCTTATGATTAAATTTTAATTTTCTTAATGTTAAATAAAATGTTATTTATTTATTTGATTAGTAAGACTACAATCATATTGTTATTTGCAATAATGATGTGTGGTAAAGTGTCGTGCTTTTAGGCTTGAGGTAAGACAACAGTCTACTCACCAACCTTACTTTCGTTTGGATATTATCTTGTAGTTGTTAGATGAAGATAAAATAAAATAGATAATAATTGCAAAATCAATAAATAAAAATTATAGGAGAGAATAAATTGAATTAAAGTTCATAATATAATGATAGTTTAAAGTAAGCAAAGTGCATAAAATGTCAAGTAAATCACAAGGGCTTTAGTAGGAAGATTGTCATGGATGCTTCGGAAAGATTGGATAAGAGAATTTGGAATTTAGGGATAAGAATTTTAGAAATTATGGATGAATCAGTTCGAAATTATTTAGCATTAAACTATTATTAATTGGGTTATGAATTTATAATAACTGATGATTAAGAATAATAGATTGAAAGATAAATAGATATTAAGACTAATGATTAACAAATATAATAATAATAATAATAATAATAGCCATTTATTAAAGAATTGCAATATCTTTAAATCGGCATTTCGCTGTGGCACCCAACAAATATTATATAAAAATTAATATTACAGTTGTAAATACACATAGATGTTAATACGCAGAGCTTAAAATGTGTTTTTAGTAGCCAGTTTTAACAATAATTAAACTCTATCTTTAAATAGGGATGTGTTGTTTATAGAAAGTGAATAAGTTTTTGGCCAATATTAATGTTTAAAATTAATTCTCATTATATTTCTAATAAGGATAAAGACTGGCAGCCATGATTGCTTTTAAGAAATAAACAGTTCTTAGTTGAATATAAACACAAATATTTCTTGAAAAATAAGCAGCTTAACATCAGTCAGGAGTCACTATATGATACACTTTACAACTGCGTTACTAGACTTCAAAAGACATCTATTTTGTAGGCCTTCTTGAAGAAATCCAACAGAGATGGCCATCCGTTTACTAATATTAAAATTTAAAATAGGAACTTACAAGTAATTTTATTTTATTATCAGGTCAAAAGGAGGAGGTGGAAGCACATCAAGGATGTCAGACTCAGTGGATGATATTGCAAGCCCAGAAGTATCTCAGCCCCGCTCAAGTTTCTCTATCCGGAGTAGATATCTAGCCAGACTTGGAGCAGCGAACAATGTATGTATTTTCTTTGCCCCATTTAATTTACTATACGAGATTTTGTTTTAAAATAAGCTCTGTTGAAAGATTTTTTTTTTAGTTGGTATTTGTATTCTTTTGCTAAAAGAATCCACTCGCCACTCATGAATTTCTTCCTGACTGAAACACAACAAAGAATTAAAATTAAAACTCTAAAATAACATTCAGGGCTGGCGCGACCGTATAGGCGAACTAGGCGACCGCCTAGGGCGCCAGGGCCTGAGGGGCGCCGCAAAATACTTGCCTACCAAGAAGTCAATGTTTTATAAAAAAAAAAATAAATAAATAAAAAAAAAAGAAAAAAGATGGATAAATAACCTAAATTACGAGAGATCTCAGGGGTGGATCCTTGGGGGGAGGAAGTGCAAAATCCCCCCCCCCCCCCCCAAATACAACTAAATTGTGAAAAAATATCAATTGAATAAAATAAGGTTGAACATTTCTTATGTTCTTATGTTTTATTATTTTTAAAACCCATTTAAAACTAATAATATAATTATTTTGCTAATATTTAATTATATTATTAAGTTGATATTAACATTTAAAACTGGGATTCCCACTTACATGTTTATGTGGGATACAAACATTAATTACTATTTTGTGTTTGTTTAATTGCATACTTTAATGGTTGTTTGTTTATGTACTCAGTTGAGTGTGTATCCCCTAGTTCAGTTGCTATATAGTATAGGATGTTGTGTAGGTATTTCATAATGAATCAGGAAGAATGAATAACATAGTCTAGAGTTATAGTAAACACTTTTTTTTTTTTTTTACTCAAAAAACCGATTTAGTTAATAAATCTTCCAAAAATTTTGCAGGAACAATTTTAAACAAACTTTTAGTTGATTACTTTTCTAGCTGAAAAAGCTCTAAAATATGGCCCAAAATGCACCATTTTGAACCTAATTTTCTAAAAATTTCCGGGGGAGGCCCCCCGGCCTGGGTCATGTATGACTGAAGAGAGATTAGTAGGACTAATTTCTTAAAGTTAGTATAAAAAGCTTAAAGTTAGTATCTCTTAAAGTTAGGAAATTATTAAATTGTAGGTGTGATTGGGGAGGCTGAATTGACTGATTGGCGTTGGCTTGCAATGATGGGAGGGGGGAGGTGCGCCTTATAATAGTTTTGCCTAGGGCGCCAAAACCTCTTGCGCCGGCCCTGATAACATTGATAGCATTTTGTATATAAACTCTGCCTCACATTTTATAGTAAGAGATACAAATAACATTGAAACTTAAGGAAGTTTTTAAAATTCTCTAGCAGTATGTGTGACCTTTGCCCATTTCCTCTTATTAAAGGATGATCAACTGATGTTAACTAGTTTTTCTTAACTCTAACTTGTTGAGGTAAAATTCAAGGGCTAAAAATTTTACTTTAACCCTTTGAGGACTGTAAGCGGAGATCTCCGCGAAAAAGAGTGTGTACCAAAAAGACTGTAAGCGGAGATCTCCGCGGTCGAAAAAAAGTGCCACCAGGACTGTAAGCGGAGATCTCCGCGACGAGTTTTTTTTTCCTTTTCTCTTACATTTATGCCCGGGACTGTTTAGTAAGAGACATTTAGCGCTTTCTAGTGGCAGACCGAGGTATTATATGCTTTTTAAAAGAGTCGTATAGATAGAGCTGGGGTATCTATTGCGTTATAAGAAGGAACAGCAGGGAAGACGAG